>VYZX01007710.1:37497-62201 GCA_013401335.1 Brachypteracias leptosomus | reverse complement strand
CAGACAGACCCACTACACTACACTGTTGGACTATTTTAAGTGGACTTAATTGATTACCAAGGGTAATCCACAAATGTTTGTGGCAGGTCTAGGGTAACATCTATAGTTGTGTGCTTAACTCAGTGTAATGGCTATTTAATTAACTTGAATTAAAAGAAGAACTTCTGCTTAATGGTCTTTTTCCTTTTCATCTCATGATGGCTCAGAGGTGCCAAGGTGTTTAATCTAAAGCCATACAGTTAATCACACAGTCACCCAGAGTGGATGACTTTCATGATGTGGGATGAAAAATCTGTGCTGAGAAAGCTTGAATATTTGAAATTACAATACATACTGCAAAGCCTTTTTTTCCTCTGTGCTGTCTTTTCCAGGACTGGATGCAAAGAATAGGGATATTCAATGGCCTAATGGAAATTGTATGTTGTTAGGTTTTGGATTTTAGATACTGAATGCTGTGTGTACTTTTTTTTTTTATGCATGTACCGAACACTGATTTTATTAAATAAGGTTACTTTAAGCTAACATTTAAGTAGAAAGTTGGTTTTTAAAGTACATAGTAATTGACAGACATTTGTAACATTAATTTGTTGAAAAGTGCTGATTATTATGGTGCCTTTACAAAGAATGTACTCCTGTTTCTATTGACTGAAGCTCTATAAAGATTAAATACACGTTACTGGAAGGGAGCCATCTTTCACCCGAGCCTCCATACCTAGTAATTTCTTCGTTATGTGGCATTTTTAAATAGGCAGCTGTCCAAAATGCTAGAAGTAAAAAATTTCAAGTCAGTATTAAAAAAGAAAAATAAAACCACGCCATCTGTGAATAATAATAGTGTACGCCATTATCTAGACTTGCAATTCTTTTTTGATATCAAAATCCTTTCAGTGACCTTTTTTCCCATATACCTATCTGTCAGTGTCTAAATTACAGTATTTAGCACTTACTGCAAAAAAAAAAAAAGTGATTGTGCTGTAACCAATAGCAAAAATATTGAGGGAATTCAAATCAAGATGCTTGAAGGGAGTAGCTGTAACAAATGAATTTCAGTAACTTTATTGGACCTCCATATTTTCCCCTGTGCCAACATGCTGCCATATAAGTGAATGGTGAAGTTTAGATGAAACATAATGTGCTGAAGCTGGAGAAATCAATAAAAGCCACAGGAGTTCGGAATCCTTGTGTATTATTCAAGAAAGGGGGTTTCTTCCTGAAAAAGCTAGACATTTCCATGTACATCAGCACCCAGTGAGGCGGAGCTGCTAAAACAAACACAAGAAAAAGTAGAATAATGTCAGAATGTTCACCGCCTGTGCCCTTCTCCCTGCTGTACCTGCCCAGGTAAGCACTATTTCCAGGAAATGTGTTAAATCTTTAAATGATTCTGTGAAATAATTCCAAGACTCTGCAGAAAATACCACTTGCCCACAGGGAGATAATACGAGGCAAACCTCTTACTCTGTAGTTGGCGAGGAAGCACAAATTTAGAGCAGTCTAATTTCAGGTGACAGTGTATCCGCACAGAAACAAGTGCAAATTTGAAACTCAAGGGTAAAATATTTGAAACTGGGGTTTCATTTGTATTACAACTCTGTTAATGGATTTTGGGGATATATATATAGATTGCCTTGCTCACGTTGGTTTCATAGCAGCACATCTTCAGGGATTTCAGGTGTTACTTTTTTCTTTTCTGTAGCAATAAAGTTGGACTGAAATATTCTTAATCTACAGCCTCACCACTCTTGCCTGCTGATGGTCTAGCAGTGAGTCTAACCAAATCAGACTGGCATGTTTTAATTACAAGGCTCTGTGAAGAAGTGAAAAATTCAAGAAAGAGTCCTATATTCCACCATGCAATTGAAACACTAGGTATGCAGGAATTACCTTTCTCCAACAATGTAAGAGATAATAATTTCAGTTTTTTACTTAGAAACTGTGATGTCACCTTATGAATTGAGAGCTAAAGTACAACTTCATGAATGCTGACTTCTTCAAGAAGAAAGTGTTTATGGAAATGATCTAAATTCCACATTTCTGCAAACAAGAGTCCCATTTCTTGTATTCCTGAAAGCTCGTGTCACATCTAATTGAAACCTGAGTATAAATATGCTTCCTTAGCTTTGGCTTTTGTTAGATTTTCTTTATAGAAAAGTCCGTTCCAGTTTGTTCAGGTGTACCCAAAATGTGACAGGTAGAAATCCTTGTTAGAGCTGCAGGGTAAGAACTGTGTTAGTGCAAGCAGGTCAAAGAGGTGAGAAAGGTCAGCCCTTATAGCTCTTATGACTCCTTGTGAGAAGCTTTAATCTGTTCCTCAAAGCATAATAAGACATGGTACACGCTTGCCTGTTGAAAACTATTGTGTTGACAGCCTCACTCCATCATCCTTAATGTGGCAGGGATAAGTGCGGAAAACCCTGGGGTGAGTAACCTGTTCAGATACAGGATTAGTGATGAATTTCATGGTAGGTGATTCTCCCAGAGGTTATTTGGTTTTTAGGCTTGCTCTTTAAATGGAAATCTCTGTTATTTTGCTGGGGAGATAACAGTATTTTCTGACGGAAGGAAATAATTGATTAAATGGCTAAAATAAAACTGTCAGCACTGTGGTAAATTTTTAATTCAGAAATCATGTGTGCTGCACATGGCCTTGCACTATGGAGATGTTTGGATTCTGTGTGCTCATATCAGCCATCTCATTTATGTGTTGGTATTGTAGGATGTTGGTCATAGCTGGAGAAGAAATGACTGTAAATCGGATTACAAAAATTTATTTATATTGATTATCCTACCTTTTCCTATCACACAAAGTAGGAGGAGGTGGATGTAATCTTTGTTTCCTAACAATCTGAGAACAAAGGAACATCTCCTTATTCAACTGGAAAACAGAGTCACTGAACGCATGTGTCATGCTGTTAACACCAGTTACATGGTTGAATCCAAACCAGTAGGCACTTGAACAATTTGGTTTCCAAAAAAAGACAATCTGTCTTTTCTTTTCTTTGTATAGGATAATTTTAGGGAACATGTATAATGCTGAGAAGCATGGAGACTGGAAGAAAAGTCAGTTATTAACTAATACGCCTATTTTTACAGAACCTGTAATGAGCAGCACCTCGTAGGGACACAGGAAAAACTAGACCTTTCATAAAAGCCTTGCAGCCTAAATTTAGATGAAGATCAGAAGTGGTTGATCTCAGGAGCACTAATGAGTAAGACACGTGGTTACTCAGGCAGTTGGGGTTAGGAGGGGGAATGCTAGGCTGTGCAAAGCAAAATACCAGTAAATAATTCTACATTTGGGCATTACATCAGCCTGAGCATAGTTAGAAATGTGCAGCTTGGTTTTCTGAAGACAGTACTTAGTTTTCTGTGGAAGTGCAGTTTTCCTTATTAAGAACAGATCCTCTGTGACGTGAGGTGTAGCACATGCCTGATAGTGTCACTTTGCAAAATTTTTCATTAGAATTTCAACTCTCTGTGGAGACAAGTTGTTGAAGGGCTTCTAGGCAAGCATTTTTCTATTTCCTCTGAAAGTCTGATGAATATCTCTAATAAGGCACTTGTAATAAACTGCTCATAAGTCAGAGTCCTACAAAAGCATTTCTAGGTTTTGTCAGGATACCTTAGACCTGAGAATTGTGGGTTTTAGTCCAGACTAAAACCTTAAGTAAAACCTAAACAGAGCTTAGTTCTAGAAATTCAAAGCACGATGATTGTCTTGCATGAACAATTAATACTATAAAAGCCATTACTAAAAAAACCCAATTTAATTGATTAAAAAATGGGTATGCGTATCACACGGTATTATAAGATATGCCTCTGTAATATGTAATATATCATATATATGGGTTAATGGCATCACTTAAAAATCACATCACCAATGATCCAGTACAAACAACTGACAATTTTGAGAAGGGAAAGCCGTGGGCTCTGTCCTTTTGGCCCTAGGTACAGACTTGTTGTATCTATTCCCAGTGGGGTGAAGGATGGTGGCAGTGAAGCTAATGAGTGTCCTGCCTCACTCCACAACACAGATGTGACAGGAGGATGAGCTGTTTCAGAGATGTATAGTGTCATCTTTGGAATTATGGCCTTCCTGTAAGATAAGTATTTTAAAAGTATGTGCAAAGTGCATGCCAGCTTAAAAAGAAAAATAATAAAAAACTAAATTTACAGAGAGCATGAAAGTAGGCATGTAGTAGTCTGATCTACCAGAAATCCCAAACTAGGTAACCTCCTCTGTTACTGGGAAATACTGCTTCATTCTGATCCTGACACTGTTAGACTATTATGATTAAAATCAGTAGGACTTCTGCCATTTTACTCAAGGTTATGCTTTCACCATAAATCTAACTTTGCGCTGTCAAAGCTTTGCTCAGTCTAATTACCACTTGCCTCAAGATCTCCTATGACAACAAGATCAAAAGGTTCATTATATGTTCTGAGAAAATCTTTATTCTATCCATATTATGTCTCCATTTTAATCAAGGAAACACTTCTCTTACAGAGAAGGAAACGGTATAAATGTTTTTTTCCTGAATTGAGTATGTTGTCTGTAATTTTTTTTAGAAGTGGAAATTAGAGTTTCTGACTGTATTCTCCTGCTTTCTGTGGATTCTTTTGTGTCATAGGTATAGAAAATGAATTGAGATGTACCTTTAGTAAATGGCTGTTTTTAACATGCCTTTTTCAGCTCATCCCTTTTCCTTTTTCAATTTCATTGTCATAGTTAAATCCTGTACTGCATCGAAAACACAATATAACTAGTTTTCTTCTGTTTTATTTTCCTAAGAAATTACAATTAATTCAGAATTCACTCTTGTAAACAAATTCTTAAACTTTCTTCCTAATTCACACCCACTCGTGCTTGTCTCTGCAGATAGCATTTTGTTCCTTGTTTTGTGGGCTATTGCACTTTACTGGAAAACAGAAGGAGAAACATTGAAGTGCACTCTGTTGTAATATAATCTCTTGTCTGAACAGAACTGTCCAGTGGTGGGATATAAAATTCGTCCTCACAGCAAAAGCTTGGACTCAGATTTATGGTTCTGTCTGAAGACCAGCCCCAAGCTCAATTCCATATGCAGATGCAGGTTGGGTTGGCTACCTGACACCAGTGCAAAGCTTCTGGAATGGTACCCATTTAAAATGGAAAGAGGCTGTTGGTTTTTTCCAAAAACACTGCATGAGTTACAGGCAGGAGCAGTTGTGAACTGTAATTTTTCTCTTTCTTTACTATCGTGTACCTACTTCTCAGGTAATTTCTGAAAGTCTTTTAGAGACACCAATGCCACCTCCTTTGACTCTACTTTATTTGTTTTCTTGTCTGAGCTATTGAACTGTTCCTCCAGTGACCTTGAGGGAAGATACTTATTCCAGTGTAGTCAATAAAAGTATGAACTCTTTTCATGCTAGATGCTCTTCTGATTTTCATGGTGTTTCCCAGGTGGGCCTCTTGCTGCTCTTGGAGGGGCAAGCAAACTAATGCTGCCTCTTTGACTCTGCTGCCACTGATGCTTCTGGCAAAGACACATTTCTTATTGATACACTTGAATTTCAGGGATGGCATCACAGTGGCTTATTATCACCAAAGCATCTGCTTTGGATTGTGTGAGAAGGAATCATGCTTGTGATGGACTTTTGGGAGTGGGTTTGGGCAACTTACTGTCTTCTGTGTATAGAGTGAAGCAGGAGAAACAGTTGAGAAATGGGGCTTGAGATAAGGATAGTAAATAGAAGAAAGTGAGGCAAGTCTTGATGTGATCAACTGTGGACAACCACCTCCCCTGTGCATAACACTTACATGCTCTAGCACTAAGAAGGAAAACCATTTACAGCATAAGTATTTTCCTTTATTCTTAAAAAAATCCAAACTAAATCTAGTCAGCCCTGTGAGAACTGCTGAATGACTGTCCCAGACAGAGACAAGGGAACTGAAAGCCTGCTGGGGTTTTCTCTGTGTCAAACTCATTCAGATTGATACTGAATATTGCAGTGATGAGCAGAGACACAAAACTCATAAACAGCTGAATTAAGTATTAGGAAAAAAATTCACAAATTCTATGTCTGGGTTAAAAAATGAGATTTGGGAGATCTAGGCTCTGTTCTTGAGCTTAATGTTGATTTTATTCATTTAATTACTAAATCACTATTGCAAAAGACAAAGTGCTGTAATACTGGTGATGATGGACTATCACTTGTGGTGATCCATCATCAGTCCTTGGAGTTTGACTTTTAGAAATTAAATGTTGTCAGTGGTTAAGTCTGCATAAATATGTTTGCTAAAGGTTGTAGTCCTAAAAGATCTGAATTAAATATAGGAAGGTCATTTCACTATGGTAGTGAAGGTCAGTTTAATCTTTTTAATTATATTAACTTTATACCTTTTTGTCTGCTACTATATCTGCTTCGTTATTTTGACAATGTCAGATCTATAATTCTCCTTATATACTTTGGGTAAATATTGTGCTGCAGAATTCAAGGAAAAATCAGACAATGTTGATCTCTGAGCATCCTCTGTCCAAGATGATGCAAATAATTTCCATTCATTGTCATTAATGTTAAACTTCTAAATGTCTTTCAAGGTTTCCCAGCACTTACTCCAACCATTTATCAGAAGAAAATAGCAGGAGCTTTTGATTAACATTCAGATGACTCCACTTTTGTTTTATTGATGATTTACGATCATTCACCCTTATCCCTTTGCATAGGCCCAGTATCTTGCCCATCTTTACAAACTGCAAAATCAATTTGGTTTGAAGTTGCATCTAGTGCTGTGCTGTCCAGAGGTGGAACACTTGCTTGGCATGTAATATGCAATGAACATTTCATCCTCTGCTATTTTATATAGAGGGGTTTTAAATTTTTTTTCAGACTCCAATGTGACTGTGGTAGCATGAAGTTGTAGGGCGTGTAGTTGAATCATCAGATAGCCAAGGAAACTGTCTTCCTGTGGGAATTTGAAGCTAACTTTTGTTTCCCGGATAAATGACAGAAATACCACCCTGTGGTATGTTCTGGAGCATATGTTCAGTGCTTTGTGCTGCAGTGATTTCATTTTAGATGGAATGATTAAATAGTCATTGATCCAGAGTGGTGCACAGATTAGAATAGGCAGGGTACTTGACTAGGAGTAGAGTATTTGACTCCCCAACTGGATTCGAAAAGTATGCAATATGTTTTATGAAACCTACTGCTGCATAGTTCAAAATTATGTAATTATACAATTTCAGCAGGGATCCTAATAGCAGTTATTTGATCATCTGAAAACAAATCAGTAGCATGGATAAGAAGGGATCTTTGAGAGTATTTAAATAGATTGAGGATGGTATTAAAGGTGAGCCTAGGACCCTGTTTGTTTCCACATTTCAGACAAGGGACATCACAAAATGCTTTGGGGCTGAAAGAGGAACACGAGGAAAAAAAAAATCATAAAAAAAAATTTTGAAAGAAGAAAAGTCTTCATCACTATGGCTCTGAAAAATGCTGTTTTGTCTGGTTTTCCTAAATTCTGGTTGGCTAAGTGCCTGCACGCTGGAATAGAGAGTGGTTAGTAAGAAGCTTTTATTTAATTTAATAGAAAAGACAGCAATATAGTGCTGAAGTAGAAAAAGCTTCCAAGGTTTCTTTTTTGCTGGGATGTTTGATTACAGCGCTATTGTACAGCATTATCATGCTGTAATTACAGGTACTTGAAATACCCTGTATATGATAACACAGTCCTTTCATACAATTGAATTTCTGTTCTAAAACAGTTTCTGTTTTGTAAGGCTCTTAAAATACCTGTTCTGTTTTCACACCAGAGGTTCCAAAGCTGGGCTCTTAGACTTACGGCCTAGTTCTCACTAAATTTAGTTATTTGCAAGACAAATGGTGACATGTAGTCATAAGGACTTAAAATTTATCTTTAATGTTGCTGATAGATGAATGCTGAGTAGCTGTGGTTGTTAGTTCCTTTCAGTGAGCTCTTTCTATAAATTTGTGGGATGAGTTTTCTGTAAATTGATGACAAATGTGTCATCACAAGGTTTCTTCACCTAGGCAAGGTTGTGCCAGATGCCTCCAAAATAGTCTTTTGGGTTTTTTTTGCTTTCAGTGTTAACATATCACAGTATGGGATGTCAGGGAGCTGTAAAAGGGAGAAAAAATGGATCATCTTGGAGGCAAATGTTGAGAATGTTGAGATTAATTGGTTTGGTTTTGTGCTTCCTGCTCAAGTGAAAGAGGCTCATCCAACCCGTGATCTTGGGGTGCTCTGAGCTCACTGCTGAAGGGGCTCATTTCTTTGCATTTCACTTCATCTGGCATCTCAGAATATAAACCCTCATATACTGAAAATATGGTTTTAGATAGCCTCCTAAATCTTTTGCTGTGTCTGTGGTTCATAATCACAAATTTTAAGCTCTTAGCTTTTCCAATTTGATGCTAGGGAAAGGAGACATCACACATCTGAGTTAGTGTGTTTTGGAGGGAGGCTTTGTGCCTGGTTGGTATTTAGTGTGACCAGGGCTGAAAGATCCTGTCAGGGATAAGGTAAAGACAAAAATCTACTTTCTTCTGTTCAACAGATCACTTAAACAACATTAACATATCAGAATCCCAAAACTGAACTGTAAGAGGAAGTTGCAATACTAAATAGTAATATCTGGTAGCCTCTGGCAGATCTCCACAGCTGCAGGGTTACTAATGGCAGAAAGACCTGTACAGGCACCCCAATCATCCTAGTCTCATCCTAGACTGTTTTTCCTGGGGTATCTACTTGTTTGCAAGAGTTAGGAGTCTGTACATTTTTGTATCTGATATTTTAATTTAATCCATTCTCAGCAAGATTTTTTCAATGGTTGTGTGTAAGCCCATACAAGCAGCAGTAAAATCCATGAAAGTATTGGGGGTGTGTGTGGGAAATATTCTACAGGTTGAAACACCTCTAAAACTTGGCTTAGAGAATATGCTCCTTAGTGGCTGCTGTATTGTTTGTGAGTCTTGAAGAATCTAATGTAGCCAAATGTTAACTAACTGTACATTTGACTTCAGTTCATAAACATTTTTCTTTAAGGCTACATGATAGTTTCATAATTGCTGGAAGAAGAAATGACTGTAACATGTGAGGTCTGTTGGAAAAAAAAGTGATGGTCCTAATGCATCAGTTCAGACTTGGAGTTTTGGTATTAAAATATTTATTTGGCTCTAAATTAAAGACTTGTTTATGTTGTGCTGTAAGCCTTTAGTTGTGGCTTATAATTCAACTGACAGAAGCCTCCTTAGATCTTTCTTAGGATTTAAAAGGATTTATTATCTTTGGATTAATCTAACAATTTAACTAATTTGATTATTTGATTCAAATACAATATTGAAGTCAGCTTGCTGGTTTGACCTTGATTTGATTGCTATGCTGCTTTATTCCTGATTTAATTTACAGTTATTGATAGTACCTCTTGGCTTTTTTTGTTGTTTTTTTTCCACTTCCTTTTCTGGTTTTTTTTGTGTGTTTTTTTTTAAGTATCATTTATAATATTGGGTTATATTTCTGGCAAGAAAAGTGGAATTTCTGATGACCTCATTAAAATCCTGAACTAGTTTTGTTTCATCAGACATACACCTTCTCATAGTTAGTAACAAAACCCTGGGACAAATTCAGCAGCAATTTTGGACACAATTCCACTGAGCATCAGGAACGTCACAGCTTATAAGTAGTAAAGAATTTACATCACCTGGTGTTAACTAAGTCTGCAGACATCAAAAGTTTTACCATTGACTTCATTGTAATGGAAATTTCATCCACTGATAAGTCAATCTGTTTCTATTTAGGTGCTTATTTACTCATAGCTATTTAGGTTTGGGATTTTTTCATTTTCTTTTTTCTTCAATAGAAAATTACTCTAGGGGAGAAAGTAGATAATATTCATATATCAATACATGGTAATAGTTACCTGTAGGATAGAAGTATACAGAAATTTAAGGTCAAAGATGAAGGAAAAACTTTAACCATTTTTTATTTACATTGTAACCGTTATATTTACATTATAAATACAAACTCATCTTTAATGTAGAAAAACCCCAACCCAAACCAGTTCCACTTGGCCTTCTTAAAAAAAAAAAAAAAAATGGTTTGTGGTGTGCTTCCTTTTAGATCTATTGAATTTTTTATGATTCAGAGAAGCTCCACTTCATGAGCATCCTTCTGTTCTGAACTCTTTCATAGGGGATTTTTATACAGAAAATGGTATTGCAGAAAGTGGAAGTGATTGGAACAACCCACGTTATGCAATTGCAAGCATATAATTCACTTTTTACTAACAACCTTTTGTTTGTCTTGAGTAAAAATAGTACATTTGCACATGATTACCAGCATGGAAAACGTGGCCTTTTTCCTTTTACTTATTTATTTTTTTAAAATCTATTTTTTCTGTCAGAACAAAGATATAAAGGACAAATCCTTCTGGTAATATTTAAAATTTTATTAATTGTAGTTTTATTCATGTTTAGCTTTAATAAAACCCTCACTATTCCAAATTCCACACCCCCAAATATTTTTCTAGTCTGAATTTGTCCTCAATATACACAATCATGGGTAAAATTGAAAAGTCACTTCTTTTTTCCTTGATTCAATCACTAGAAATTTGTTTCTTTAATACTGGAGAGTTCAGTTATCAGACTATCTTTGTATATGGGTAAAGGGATGCAGATAATTCCTCATTTTACAGGAAGTCTGACACAGTGTAGCATTGCATCACTGACAGTTTGAATAAGAAAGAATGACAGGGAAGGAATTTACCTGTGTCCAAGGGATGTAAGCTGCAGAATGGCCTTGGGACTCATGAATTGCTGCAGAAATTAGGGTAATGCTTGTTTTATGCTGTCTTTGCTAATAATCCAATGGGTTATTCATCTGTACTGAGAAGTAAAAGTATAGAAATGTATTTTTATATAGGAAAATATTTATATAGAAAGTTACATTAAAAAATATATTATATGGGAATCTGTTTGCAGAAAATATTTCCAAGTGGTTTAACTTATCTTTTGAATCACAAGTCATGCAACTAGAAGAGGCAATAAACGCGAACAAGTTTGGGTCTGTTGACTCAACAGTGCTTGGGAAGTGCTTGGATATCTGACTTCCAAATAGTTTTATTTTTTTCAGTCATCTTTGGGACTCTGTTGTTGCCCCGTATCTGTGTTCATTCCATATGGGCAGGATTTTGCTCAAGAGATGTGATTGTGATGCAGTCCTGCTCAGAAAGGGGGAAAAGGAATCTAATAGCCAGGAGTCCTACTTCTTACATCAACTGTTAGCTTTTCTGTGTCTTTTAGTATTCCCTCTAACTTGAAAATGGATGAAGAATATTCAGGTTTAGGGAAGAAATTTTACAACCAATTCTGCTCATAAATCCAGAAGAATCAGACAAAAAAAAATAATTTGCTGAACAGTTTTCTGCATTGAGTATTCTGTAATATAGACTTTATTCCCTCTGTCCTGCAGCAGAAGGTCTAGGGTGTGATCCTAGCTGAAGTGGCATTATCTCATTGTGGCTTCCTCTCTGTTGCTTGTACAGTGGCTGTTAGAAGAACTTATACACTGCCCTTGCCAGAATGGTCGAGAATAAATAACTTTACTGAAGAACCACTGTCTACAGCTATAAATATATTGCTATAATTTCTGACTTCAACACAGGAATTAAAAGTCTCAAAGAAAGCATAGTGGACTTTTTTTGCATGGTTAGGATACTTTAAGATACTAGTCAGTGAAACGCTAATAGATATTTAATGCAAAAATTTGAAAAGATGAATCTCAAGAGACAGAAAGAGGTTCTTCAGCTGCAGTTTTTGAATTAGTTCCATTGATGTCAATGATAGTACATTGACTTATATCAGCTAAGGTTCGTTCTTATATTCAGTGCTCAATCTGTAAATTGTTAACTGTTGTTTTTCAAAGAAAGTAGGGTACTAGTAGTTGAAAGCCAAACCCTCACTAAGAAATAATGCAGAGAGACAAGTGCTGTTGATCTATAATACCTTGGAATTCAGAAGCACAGCATTACTGAGGTTGGGACCGCCTATGGAGGTGATCTGCTCCAACCACTGTTCTCATAACAGTCCCATCTACAGCAGATTGCTCAGGGCTGTCGCCACTCAGGTTTTGAACATCTCCAAGGATAAAAACTACAGACTAAGCAACCCATTCAGGTGTTTGACCGTTGTCACAGTAAAAAGGTGGTGATCCTTTTGAGTCACTTCCAACGTGAGATATTCTATGATACCCTTTGTAAATCTATGTCGACTGCTTCCGATCACAATCTCCTTCACAGTTTTGGAAATAGTTACCAGGATTAATTGTTCCGTCACCTTCTCAGGGATTCAAGGTGAGGCTGACCAGCCCATGCTTACTTGTGTCTTCCTTCTTATCCTTCTTGAAGATGAGAATGACATTTGCTTTTTTCCAGTTTCAGGAACTTTCTACAATTGCTATGACCTTTCACAGGAATATGATTTTTTTTTTTTAATTTGTTAAACCCCAAAACATTCACTTTTTAGCTCTAGAACATGTTTCCTTAAATCAGGTGTTTCTCCCCAAGGTTTAGTAGCACATGTACTATGTATCAAAGAGGTAGCTACAGTAGGGACTATACAAAAAGTAGTTTAAAATGAGTAGGACTGCATGCAATATCTGTGATGGTTGAAGAAGGGTTTAGAAAAATAATTTTATAAAGAAAAATAATTGTATTTACCACACAGTGTATGGTAAAGAAAATGTATTTCTTTACCAATGTATGGTAAAGAAAACCAATTGTATTTGTTGTAAAGTAGTATTTCTATGAATGGTTGAGTTTTATACTTGTTTTCATTATCTTTTTTTAGCAGAAAAACTATTCTTTGCCATTGCTAACCAGTAGCTAAGTCAAATATTTGATTCAATTTTGTTTTCTAATTAAAGATGATAATCTTTTCTTACCTTCTTACTTACTTACTGAAGTCATGTAATACACTGCCTCATAATTTGGTGCTTTAAGCAATTAGGAATGTATTTTCCTGTCATTATTAATTTCATCTTTTTAGGGAAGAAAGGGCAAAAAAGAGGATCAGACATCTGTGAATTCCCATGGCAAAGTTTACTTTAGACAGGAAAAAAATTTTGTTT
The DNA here is from genome assembly GCA_013401335.1 of Brachypteracias leptosomus. NCBI lineage: Eukaryota > Metazoa > Chordata > Aves > Coraciiformes > Brachypteraciidae > Brachypteracias > Brachypteracias leptosomus. Next base: position 49,066 of record VYZX01007710.1, on the reverse strand, counting down.
TGGCAGTTTTTTCAGTATTAGAACCAGTTCAAGGAGAAGGTCACCTGCATGTTTGCTACCAGAACCTTCCTGATTGCACAGCCAGTTTACTAAACAGCGTTCACTGTGATTGGTTTTATTTAGTACTTTTAGAGGTGTGGATGGCCTAGGCAGACAGAAGGGACTTTAAAAGTTTGTAAGAGCCATCTCTGGGAAGTTAATTGCATGGAATAAAGTGGGTATAGGAGAGATTTTCGCTCAGGGGCAAAGGACCAAAGTAGCAGCAGCTTGCCGCTCTGGTTTTTGTGCTGTGGTCTGTCCACAGGGCTTGGCTTGCACAGGTAGGACCGTAGCAGAAGTTTTGTCCTGTGTGTTCACCCTGCCTGGAAAGAAGATGTCTCCTCTCCACTGCTCTGTTGGGTTGTGCCTGTCTGGAGCAGTAGTGGTGGGGATTAGTTCAGGGGATGGGAGGGTCGCCTCAGGAAGTGTCACTTTTGGTTTCATTTCTGCAAGAGGTTGCTAGTTATATACAGCTTTTCCCTCATTTCTGGCAAGCACAACACCACAAATGGGTATTTTTAAATTTAATTTTATTTTTCTTTCCCAGTCTTCTTCCAGAGGACAAGAAAGTTAAACTAATTAAAGAAACCCTCCATAAACAACTCCAAGATAGATAAAGAAAAAAATACAGTAAACAACATGCTTTGAGCCCACCGCTAACAATAAGAAATACAAACCCCATACAAAGCAGCCCTCTAGTTTGTATTTCAGAAAACTTTCTATTTCTGTAGTTTAAATATTTGACTGTAAGACTGACTAGGAGAGAGAAAAGCTTTTGAACAAGTGGTGAATGAGTTCTGTGTTGCATTACTGAATTTTACATCATTTAGTGAAATACTGTGTTAAACCCACGTTATTAAATATTATGCTACATAAGTGCAATGAAAAACTATTCATGTGATTAGCATTTTATTATTGCATACTGAGTACTACTTTATTTTATTGAAAAATCTCTACTATTATAGAACAATTTTCATTTCATAAGAGTATATCCATCAGAAGAGAAATGCTATAAAGGTTAGATATGACTAAATGGCTTGAAATTTAGAAGCTTGTTATGTACAGAAGAAAGGACAGTGGAAGATAAAAGACAGGAAAGGGCAAAGTGATTTGTATACACAAAGGCCTAGACTAGTTCTAGGCTTCTAGAACTCTGGTCAGAATGTGAAATACTTAAAAGTTAGCACGCTTGCATTTCTCCTCCTACCCATTTTAAATTTGATGAATTAAGTAGATTTGTTGAAATGATTCCATGAATAAAATACTTTTGTGGAGCTGTGGTTATTAAAGTACTTTATATAAGATTGTTTTAATGCTTTTAGGTGCATCATCAGGCTGTTAATGCTGCGTTACATCAGCAGTTAATGCCATATTGAAAAGATGAGCATTAAAGGTTTTGGGAGGGTGGTGGGGGAACTGTAACCAAGGGCCACTTTTGAAACTGATGAATGAATGAGCCTGTCAGCTTCTGACAATTTCATATCAGGGAAGCCCTGCCTGGTTCAACAAAAATACACATGCCAACCTTTTGGGATGTGCTAACAGAGTCATCTAGAAGTTCTAGACTCAAGCAGAAGGTTAAGGAAGCTACCGGAATCAAATGCAAATGTAATTACAATTGTGGGGCTGTTTTTGTAAGCAGATGAAGAATGAGGATGGCTTTTCCTGTTGCGCAATTTCTGCATCTGTTAAAACAATGCAGCAAATAGGGTAATAAATTTGCACGCACAGAGAGAAATTACAGCATAGGGCATCAGAGCTGTAGGCCACCTGAAATTTTGTCTTCAGCACAATCTTCAACCCAACCACCTTCAGTGGTTAGGAATTACTAGAGACTAAGAACGGTTCCTCGTCTCTTCTATCTCCCATACAACCAGGGCTTAGAAAATACCACGATATTTGGGAGAGGAGTGTATGCGTTACAGAACCTGCTGTGTTTGTAGCTGCTGACAGTGGCACCAGTGGTGTCTGTGGGCTGTGAAGTGCTGGGGCCTGAGTTGTGGGCCCCGAGTGGGAGTTGACCTGTGGATGAGTTGCAACTTAGCAGAATGTTTTGTTTCCCCAACAGGCTTCAGAGGGGAAGGGTTCCAGAGACAGAACGTGGCCCACCTGTGTCTCTGTGACTCTGCCTTCACCCAGGTGGTTGTGGTTGGGGTGGTGGGCAAGGTCAGGGCTACTTTAACCAAAGATTGATAAGTCAGAGGAGCTTCCTGCTGGTTGTGACTTCTATTGGGGCTGGTTGCGTCTTGCTGAGCTCTCTTGGTGGTGTCGTCTTTCATGTGAAGGGTCACCAAGGGAGCCATCTCTGTCTGTTGAGTCCAGCAGGCAATAGTGGGCAGTGGAGGAGCTGGGCCCACAGGAACCTATGGCAGGATTGTATGAAGAAAGACTTCCAAGGGAATGTTGTTGAATTCAGCGTTGGCCTGTGTGACCAGGCAATTGGTGGCAGCATAAAATGATGATGGCTGAACCAGCACAACAGGCTGCCTCTGCTTTGTTTTGTGCTTCTCACTGGCCATGTGCTTCTGTTCTGCCAAGGTACATCAGTAAGCTGTGTGCCTTCTGTTACTGGAGCTAGGGCATTAACAGCTCCGGAAGAATCCACTAGCTCAAACAGTGTCCTATGTTTATAATTATAGGTATGTTTATTTATCTTTTTCTATCAGTAAAAGTAGACTGGGATGGAGAATCCATAACTATTAAACCAAAGTAGATTAAGAGGATTCATAAAATGAGAATGCCACTCTTTATTATTAATGGAAATTGCTCTTGATCTTCATTCAGTTTTCTGAAAGCAGTGATGGAGCAGCTGCCAGGCTGAGAGGTGCTCATTTTAACCCTAGAAAATGACAGCTCCAGTACAGTGGTCCTAGCTGTACACTGGGGGGGGATGGACACATTCGTTATTAGGTTATTGGAGTAATCTCTTGTAGGAAGCAATTTGGAATGACTGCAATCTGTGTGCCTGTCTGTTTTAATTTTTAAATAACGTTATTTTGTGTAAGCTGCGTGAAATCATGACATGCATGGTAAGCTGCTTACTGAAAAATCCTTATAAAAAATAGATGCTGTGAATTTGCAGTAGGCATGCAAAATTTTTCACATTTTTTGCTCATTTGATAAAAATAATTTGCTTACCAACTGGAAGACTGTAGAGGGCAAATTTCAGTGATACTGGTGGCTTTTAAAACCTTAAAACCAGGTTAAATTATGAAAATATTGTTCCTCCCTGTTTGGGGTCCTTGTGCCATTATACAGGAGTTCCTTTGTTGTGTCTGCGCAATCAAGGGACAGGCTGGAGAACAGCTTTACCATGTAATTAGCTTTATATTTTCATGTAAACTCCATTGTCATATTACCGGATTGCCTGACAACTGCCATCAGGCAAAACCTCTATGTTAGTAGAAGAAAGTGAAGTATTGTTTTCTTTTACAACCCAGTCTTGTATCTTTACCCAAAGATGATACACCCCTTGAACTGACTCACTCACTTAAAGCAGGGACAGCAAACATGGTACAAGACTTAACAGACCCTGCTCCCCCTCCTACCCCTGCACATACCCTAGAAATGCCGGGTAGACTGCTTTGCTTTTCTGTCCCGTGTCCCTATAGGAAAAAATGTCCAGCCAGGGTAATGTTCCTGGTTTACATGCCCAGACAGCATGGCTTTACTGTTTTTCTTTCTGATCTTGTCTCGGTGACACATTGCAGCAATGGTAAGGCTATAGAGAACTGAGACTTGAGAAGTATTTCTTCGCTCTTTATGAGGATTGCATTTATTGCAAAGCTGCTTCTGAAGAAGTGTTTTGTATATATAATGCTAGTGGTACAAAAGTTACTACAGAGAACTGTTTGTCATAGATTTCAAAGGGCTTAAAAAAAAAAGAGGGGGTAGGGAGTTAAGGAGGTAATCAAAGATCAGTTCACAGAACTATCAGCATTGGCTCTGTCCACAGAGGTCACCATGCTATCAGTTTTCTTTCTTCATCGTTTCTCATTCAGGTCTGTATTCGCCTTTACAAGAAGAGTGACTTGTGAAAACCACAGTGTAAAATAAGTCTGAAATCTGGAAGCCTTTTAACTTAATGACAACCTCTTTTTTCCTTCAGATGACAATGTTAAAGGGCAATCTAAAAAGTCCAATAATTTACTCTTCTTTTCTTCCTGTTTACTTAAAGCCCATTATTTAGGAATCAAGTGGTTGACCCACATTACAAAGCTTATTAATAACCTCTTTGTGAACAGGACTGTGTAATTCAATAAGAGTTAAAACATTTTTCCCAGGTATCAGAAATTCATTTGATATTAATTATGTGATTCCAAGGTCATAGTAAAATCTGTTGTTTGTGTATAATTCGTATTTCTGCCTACCACTAGGGACAAGAAAAAAGATACAGCAAAGTGACACTTCTACAGCTTAATGTGTATTCACTCCTACCAGCTCTAGCCCTGTCTTTGATTTTAGTGGAGTTACTCTTGATGAATAATAGTGTATGTAATGCTTTGCAAAGCACCTGCTAACAAATCTGTGGCCATTCTAATCCAGCACTTTGCAGACATCTGGACTAAAGGCTTAGGCTTGCAAACTCTTAAGCAGGAGCGTAACTTTTCATGTGAATCACCATATTGATATTTGTGAGCCAATGTAGATGAAACATTACAGCCATTTCAAACACTCAAGATCATAATACAAGTGCCGTTGGAAAGAATCTTTTTGTTATGTCAGAAGTCTTCAGATGTTTCCCCAATGATGATCACTTGTCAAATATTCTTAGGAGAGGTGGTGCACTATGATCTGAGTTAGCCTTGCGCTGTCAAGGTACAGGGACAGTCTTGGGCTTCCCAGTTGCATGGATCAGTGACATTTTTCTCAGGATGGTGGTATCTTTTGGGTGTTTGCACTTTCAAAGTGAGTAAACCCATTGCTCCCCTTACTATAGTTTACATTGTGGGTTGGTTACAAAGTCCTGATATACATACAGCTTTCATTTGTTTTCTTTTCTCCAGCAGAGTAATAAACTAGTAAGAGAGAGACTTGCATTTTTTTACTTCAGAAGAGCATGGTAGGAGACTTCATCACAAGTTTAGGCTTAGCTTGAAAGCTCTAACACCAGTGGAATTGCAGTCCTTTAGATTGAAGTGCCTGAACTGATTTTGCTTTATAACTCAGGACCCTAGCAATGTGCGAAAGATTATACCTTAATTTTGAGTAACCATTACATGAACAGTCCTTACAAAGAAACATTGAATTCAGTGATATTACTTCCATTAGGAGGGATTCTTACAATCAAAATCTTATTAGATGATTATTTTGTGTACTCATTTTTTGATTCTAGGCATACTTAGGGAGCAACCTGATCCAAACTCTCCAGAGGGTTCTTCTGGGTTACTTTGAGTATAGTACTGTTGACTTCAGCTGGCTTTGGATCAGGGCTCTTGCAAGGATTAACAGCAGTGTCTTGTTTAAAAAGCAAAAAAAAACAAAATGAGAAATAGGTATTTCTAGGAAAGTAAGGATATTTTTAAATTTTTTGTTTCTTTGTTTTCAACTTCTGCATTCTAGGGAATTAACTAAAAGACCTCCCTTTCTTTTTCTTCCTTGTTCTCTTTTCTGTTTGGTGATTATGAGAACATTTTATTCATTCTGTGCCTCTGTAGAAATGGACCGTGATGATGATCCATTTGATGTGTTCTTACTGCATGAACGTGGCTTCTGCAGCTCACCAGTTCTTCCATTAACAGTGCACTTGACTCAGCTTATGTTGCTTCAAGAGATCTGCCCTTACCAACATTTAAAATTTACATTTAAAGTAAAATTTTCATATAAGCCACTGTACTACATCTGATTATAATATATATTCTGGAGGGGGATATGGATAGCAAGGATTGTCCAGGAAATTAATTGAAACAGCCGACTGCTCTGGGTTTATCATTGTCATCTAATATTTGCAAGCAGTGTTGGATTAAAAACAATACAGCAAACAAACTCCTCTGCTTTGTCACCTCAAAAAGCTGCACAAACCCAAATTACATTTGCTGTTTGATGAAAGATTATTATCATCCAAAATGGATCCATTTATATAGGAAAAGCAGCATTCTGATTCATGTTTGATGAAAAAATGTAGCAAAGATTTTGAAAAGCAGTCTTTTTTTTTTTTTTTTCTTGCCAGGGTGTATGTTTGTCAGTGCCATGGCTAAGGCAGAACTGAACACAGAACAATAGGCTGTTGCAATTGTAAAAGTGCTTGTTATATGATATTGGCTCTTACAAATTTTATTGTAGTGTGTTCATTATGCCAGTAAAGCTATTATAGAATACAGCATATAAACCAGATGCTAATGCCGAATTCAGTGGTGACTGTTAAATTAAAATATAATCCATAACTCTTGAAATATATAATGGATTTTTCAGGGGTTTTACTTTGGAAGATTCACTAGTTTGATGGTGAAGGCTCTAGGCTTGATAGATTAGGAGGAACAAAATGTACAGACAGGTGTAGTGTACACTTGCTTCATTGAAACTCAAATTAGTTATGAAGTCTCAGGAATGAAATCAGCCTTGTCCATCAGGAGTGTCCTGTGGAATTTCTCACACAGAAATGCAGTTGCAATTGCTTGTGGATACATGTGCATTTGTTTTGTGTTCTCAAAGAACTGAAACCAAATCTTAATGCAGTCAGAAGGTTTGCTGTAACATATATTAATTGAGATCATGGAGCCCAATTTTCTTTTTATGTATTTGGAGACATATTTTATGGTTAATTTGTTTCTAAGTGTACAGAAATTCCAGGCGTTGCCTTTTCAGTCCTTGCATAAAATCATTGATGAGATGGTGCAGAGGTTGCTCCTTAGAAGTCAGGAGGAAATTAGTCTGCCTCATCTGTGGGTAGAGGTTTTGAGTGACCAGTATTTCATGTTCAGGGCTATTGAAACCTCCAGGAGCACAGTTTTTTCCCAGCCTCTCTATCAAGGATGTCTAATTCTGGGCAGCCGTTCAGCCACATACTGTTATTTTTCATTTCAAAGAGCTTTTCCAACCATCCTGTCTTGCTCTGCTTCACACATTTCTGTAACCTGCACTTGAGATGGAGGATATTTGCTGTAGTTCTTAGTCTTTAGTTCTGAGAAAGTAAGACACAAACTTTCATGAGCTTCAAAGGCTTATCTCCAAAGATGTATTTTTAAAAACTTAAATTCCACCTAGTTCCTGGATGCTAATCTGTTCTGTAGTAGAAAAAATTAGATGTAAATGACAGACCTGAGGCCATGACTAGTTTTCAATAAAATATTGTCGTTTAGAATCATGCAAGTTATTTCACCTTCCAGATTAAAGGGAATGGCAGCGGAGAATAGCAGTAGAGTGCATTTTAAATGGATTAAGAGATGGCTGATTGTCAGATCTTAAAATGTAGTTGTCAGTGGGAAGTTAAAACATCATGAGGATGGTTTGTATGAGGTGCCCCATGGGTGAACTGTGGGTCCCATGCTACCTGGTATGTTCATTAGTGAACTCAGAGTAAATCACTGCTGGTACAGTTTGCTGTAAATGATGGTAAGATCCTCATGTGAGTAAAAGTAATCTGTACATCTGTCCGTGTCATATACAGCAATCATACAGACCTGTGTGCACTCAAGATGTTTCCATGTTTCTCTGAAGACAGCAAAATAAATAAACAAAAATAACCTAATTACCTGTACTTTTAGGAAAGAAATGCCCATGGTACAGTCATACCACCGTTGTGATACAATTGCATTTTAGAAAGTGATGACCCTCAGAAAGGTTTAGCTGTCATGATAAGCAAGGTCATGTGAGTTCCCAGCATGATGTTCTGGCAAAAAGTGGCCGGGAGTAAGTGGTACCATCACACAGCTCCTGCAACTGTTAAAGCAGGAGTAGAAGCAGAGAGATGACTTTTAGCTCAGGATGTGGAATTGGCAGGATCAGTACAGGAATACTGTTTCCAGTTGAGAGGTCCCCAGTTTTGAAAGGATATTGCAAAATTTTAGATGATGGAGAAGCCACACATAGATTTGAATGACTTGAGAAAATCCCTTTGGGTGTTACACATGTAGAAGAAACTCTGTTTGCACTAAAGAGCTTTTGGTTAAAAAACATAAGGAAACCTTTGTTTCAGTTTCTCCTCTAAGGAATCTCACATTCTCAGATGAAAGATTGAGCCTCTAAGCTGCAGAATTGTGCCTCTATTAGTCCTGCTCACCTATCAAGTAAATCATCATTTATTTTATGTAAATTCAATAAAGAAGGAATGTGCTTCCTAAAAAAAAATAATAATCTGAAACCTGATGCATGAGCAGCATTTTTGAGGGGTGATGGAATGTAACACCTCTTAGGAGAAGATTGGGGGCTTTAAGAATCGCAGTTTTGGCTTCAGGCCCTCAGGAATTGAGCACATTTATGTGGAAGACTGAAGGTTCAGTGTTTCATTCTGATGGCCCAAAAGAAGTTGATTGTACTCTCCTGATTATTCATCCATATCCACCACCAAGTGAAACCTTTTTTTATTGCATTATTGTGTCATATTTTGACAACTAAATAATTCTGAACACTATTCTCCCAGAGAAGTAGAAAAGAAAGTGTCTCAGAATGATTGGCACCTCTCTATCTACTAACTGCAGAGCATGTTAGGATGATAGATGATTTCCACAAGCTACAGAAAGTGAAAAGTTCATTCAGGGAATGTGGCCAATAGCAAAATGAGGTGAAAGGTGCTTTTCAGCTAGTCAAGCTGTTCAGGATCATAGCTTAGCCTATGTGATCTTGGGAAGAAAAAAAAAAAGTGAGGCACGTGTGCATTGTGTTGTCATTATTTTTATAATCCACATGCTGATTTTTTCTTCAGATTCACTAAAGAAATCACAGGTTGACAGAGGATGTGTAAGTACCAAGGTGTGTTTTGTGGTTGTCAGAGTACATCCCTTTCATTTTACATATTTACTCTGCCCACGCTTATGCAAGGTTTATGCAGTAAAAGTATCTTCTCTGAAGAGTCTACTGGAACGTATGAAGGAAAAAGGCAGAAGCAACTTGTAACCTGACTTTATATTCAGATTGTTCATATCAGTGAACTTCTTTTTTAAAACAAGGAACAAGTGAATTGTTTTTACTTCTTCTGAAGCTTGGCTAGTCTTAGCAGTGCTCACAGAAAATGCAAGATTTTTTTGTTACTGGAAGGTCTGGGTTGTTGAATAGCTGTCAGACTTGCTTTTATCCTATTACATTTTCTCAGGGAGTTGAAGGTGCAGTTTGACATTTGTGGGAAAAGACAAAGACTTCACTCTCAAATGTTTCTTCCTATCTTTCATATTCCCAGAATGACTTTTTTTTTCTTTTGTTCTTAAATCATAACAGCCACATAGAGTGTATTTCCTTTAGGCTCCGTCTCTGTGTATTTACGTGCTGAAGTATTGCAGTGGTTGTAAGCAGCCAGTCTAAAAGTGGCTGCAGACACCAGTCAAATCACAAAATAAAGTTCAGTCACTTGTCAGTGAACATACTGGAACTCTTATAGCTGCTTGGCTGTGAGATCATGTTGTTGCTCCTAATGCTGCTGGGGGAAAGCAGCTTTTCATCTTGCACATTTGCAGGTGTTATGTTGTTCCTCATGGATCTCTTGCTTTTGTCAATTAACATTGAGCACTGTCTGAGAGCTGGAAACAGCATGGGTTAGCAATACTCTCTTGAAGACTGTAGATTTCTAAAGAAATTAGAAAAAAAACCCCAAACATTTCCATCTGTAGTAGTCTCTGGTGTTGGACTGGTGTGTGAAAATCTTTCTTCAGACTAACCTTTGTGCTGGACTTTAAAGATGAAAGTAGGCATCTTAGCAGAGATCAAGAATTCCCAGAGTTTATATACTAAGTTATTTACAATTGGAATTCAGTTCTGATATCAGTCTGCAATGTATAGAGACCAGGCTGAAATCTAATTATTGGAAACTTCCCAGCTGCAAACTTCTCCCTCCTCTGTGGTGTTGCACACTGAAGAGACAGGCTTTTATAGGTTCATCTCTTGGAAGGGAGTAACAATTGTCAAAGGCAAGAGGTACCTGTACGTATGACTAAGCCGAGACATAAACATCAGAATTTAGCACCAGTGCTGAGAAAATGTTCTGCTTTAAAGGGTAAAATTGACTTTTAGAGGAATTAGGCAGCCAACAAAAGCACTGCTTAAACTATATTTAGAAGATGCTTATCAATTCTGCATAGCATTTCTGCCAACTCCTAGCACATAGATAAACATCACCTGTATTTCAAGGAAACTACTGGCAATTTTTCACCAGGTTCTTTTTTTAAAATACATCTTGTAGTTTTAATTGCTTGATTAAACCCGCTTGAATGGCAAGATTTATTCTGATGTGGTTACTGTTTGTATCTTTAAAATAAAAAGCCTATAAACAAAAGGGATACCTAGGGCTTATGTAAATTTGCTTAGTGTCAATTAAGTTAATGATAGCATTATAATGAATTATGTCACTGATCTAATTCTGTAATTTATTTTTATCTTTGTACCTTTAATTTTAGTTTGGCAGAGGGAAGGATTTTTTAAATTTTTTTATTTTTTTTACTAAGATTGGAAAAGTTCTTAAATGCCAGTGGAACTAATAACATCAGATCATCATTTTGGACTATTATAGATATTTAAATATGACAAAATCTAGAGCTCTGAACATGCCAGTTATGGAAATATTTGGAACCAAAATGTTTAAACTTACTTTTTTAAAAATCCAAAGTCAAATCAATAACTATATTGAGCTTCAGTGTGAATCACTCTTTGTTGATTAACTGAAATTACTATAGCATTGAAACCAATTCCAAATGCTGATAACTCTGTTCTTTTGTTGGTTGCTGTTATGAGTCTATCTCAGTGGCTTCCGTCAGAATCGAAGAATATCACCACTAGTGATGATAAAGTAGATTTCACTGCCACTGAGAGACTAAGTGATTAATATTCAGTAGTGGTGCATGCTCTGATAACTTATGCCTTTTCCCTTTTCAAGCTTGGAATACATCATTTGAGGGGAACTGAAATAGAATGAGGCATAAAATCATAGGAGAGATACATGTTGGGAAGAAAGGAATTTGCTGCACCTTTTTTTTGGAGCCTTGGGAGCTGATACAGCAAATTATTTCTTATTCGTGACAATTCTGCAAACAAAGCTGACAGCAATAAAATATGTGATTAATAGACTGTTCTTTAGGAAGATTACCAAGATGAATAAATAGATAATGCCTAGGTAGTATTCCCATCTCAATGTATGTATTAAATATTATTGAATATTAATTCTTCTTTGCCTCTGCTTCAGTTGCATCTCAAATAATAAAACAGCCTCAGCTTGAGCTCCCACCTTAAGTTTTCCTGTTTCTATGTGTGCACTTGATCACTGCAATGCTAATGTTATTCCTTGATCCTGAGCCTTGTGTCATTGATCTCAGCCCACTTATTCCTATTGATCAGAGCAAACAGGATTTCAGTTGTGTTCAGAATAGTTGCATTCCCTCGCATTTTGGGA
>VYZX01007710.1:13707-29906 GCA_013401335.1 Brachypteracias leptosomus | reverse complement strand
GGTGGATTTTTTTACCGGGTAGGTTTTCTCTACTTTTTTTGGCTAAGACTTTTCTACCCCATGTCAGGAACAAGTCAATCAATTTGGTTTATCTTTATAGGAAGAGAGGAGTGGAAGTGACCTGTAATCCTTGCATACCAGGGAGAGAAGGGAAAAAATCTAAACAATAATTAATTTCTATTCAACAGTAGTGAAAAAAAGAGTTGCTCTTTGTTCTCTGCTGCTTACACAGTTATTCTTCCTTAGGCTTGTCAGGGCAAATGTCACTGAAGCAAGAGTCTTTTATTCATCCAAGTTAGCAAAGGAATATAGTCACTTGTATAGCTCCCTCTAACAGAAATTTGTTAGTATCAAGTATCTAAAATAAATATATGTGTATATATATATATAACACTATATGTAATCATAATGCCTGTCAAAATACACTGGTTTTATCCTGAAGCTAATATTAGACTTCATCATGTATTTTGTTTTTAGCACATCTCCAGAGAAACATATATATTTTATTTTTGCATTCACTGTATTTATGTTGTTGCCATATCTATGAATTGATTGTCTTGAATAAAATTGAGAAAATTAGGGTGAAAACTGTGATTGCTGCAGCACCTGTAAGACTGGAGCCTATCTGGAAGTCCATTCTGCCTCTCCTTTCATAAGACTGATTGGTTCAAGGCACAATAGCAGTTTTCCATTCTTTTTCAAGGGATGTGTGCAGTTAAAGCAAAGTTTGGCTGTTGCTGCTGCTGAAGTGACTCTGCTTCATCCTTTCTGATATTAGTACGAAGGTTGCTCCTTTTCAGCTGAAAAACTGCCTTCAGTGAATGACTGTTTTGCTATAGCAGCTGAAGAAAGACAGGATTTGTGTGTGTATGTAAAATGTTGATTGTGGATCAGATCAAAGATCAAGATGCTTAAGAACTTTCATCAAAGGGGCAACTTTATTTGAGGTAAATTAAGCTTTTAGTTATTTTGAACAAATGTAAAGATCTGATTCACAAAGGATTTTAGGAACAATTCATGAAGCAGGAAAGGAGACACAGTTCCTTTTCATCTTGTAGTGTTTGGGACATATGTTAGAGATGTGGCAAATATCTTTTAAATCTTTTCAGCTCAATCATTTTGAAAGGTTAGGACCAGCCCACTCAGAGATTGAGAGAGACAGATTATCTGTAACATCGGTCATATCCTACTTTCTACAACTTGACTTAAAGCCATTGGAATTGACAGTGAGGTTATTTTAACCTGAATTTCATGCTTACTGGATGAGTGTTCTACCTCTTTCCAGCTGAAGGAAAGAGCCTGAACTCTTTATTTTCAAAAAAATTGACATAATCTTCCTCCCTGACACCTTTTCTGTAAAATACTTAGTCTCCTAGTCATCAGCTTCTAAATGCAGTTCACCCAGTTCCAGAGTGCCTCTAGCTTCTTGTTTTAGAACTACAAAGTAATCTTCTGTGTAAATTTATGAGGACTTGTAACCTGTAGATTTATCATATATGACTTTTTTTTTTAAAAAATTCCACCTTGTAGTCAGTTGCTACTCTACCATTTGCATGGCTTTTTCAGACTTCTGTCTTCAACCTCTCAGTCAATACTGATAGAAGTTGAAGGTGCAGGGATCTTCAGTCATCACTACACGTCTATGGAAAAGTCAGGTATCTCCTTTATATGTGTAAAAAGGTCATTAAAAATAGGGCATCTTTGGTACTGCTTCTGTTACACTCAGTGTAACTGTTTTTCAGACCTGGGGAAGAAGTGATAACGGTGTATCTGCTATATATATCATCAAAGATATTCCTTCCCGTTAAAAGAAATATTAAAGACTAGATTGTGAATGATATGCAAAGTACAGTATACATTCTGCAGAGAGGAAAACATGATTCTGTGGGTCACTAGAAGGTTTCAGATAATGTCCTCAGCATTTCAGAATGCCAAAGCTGAATTGCAAACTGTGAGCGCTTATTTTGTTTCTCTTGGACTACCACTGTTACCTGCAGGGGTTGTTGACATGAGTACTTAGTTAAGCTGGATGTAGTATTTTGTCTCAAAGCAAATTTAACCTCAATGCCCTGTGCCTTTTACTTAAATAATTATGGCTGGTACTGCTGCCTTACATCAATACTGGGGTAATCTGTGCTAAGAAATACTGTGTACGGTTAAGAACTAGACACCAAGTGATAAAGACGTGTATTAAAACCCCCCCAATGGCCTTTTTAATGGGAAGTCTGCCTGGTGATACCGTACACCATATTAAGTTGATTAGTATGTAGCTTTGAAAGGAAAATACAGTGGAGATGTTACGTGTAGCACTGTATAAAGTGCTGTGCATAGAAAATAATGAGGTTGAAGTCACTGTGAGATTACAAAACACCAGTAATGGAAGTCACATAGTTGATATGTTGTTGCTTCTGCAGGAAATGTGCATTTCCATTTTTTAGCTAGAGCAGCACAGAAGTCACCACACTTCCCTTCCTGTTCTTTGCCACCATAATTCTATCCAAGTGGCTGTTACATGATTGAAGAGAGAGCACTGCTCCTCCACCATTTATTTATACTCTACGTACAAATGCTGTCCTTGTGCAGCCACCCACTGTAACATGTTCATGCAGAAATCCTTGATTTTGCATGCAGGCTCCAGCAGCTTCAGCTTTGCTGAAGGTTTGCTGGGATCTGTTCCAGGATCACTCCTGACGAATGTCTAGGGGAGCTACTCAGATATCTTTTCCATCTATTGAAAAATAGCAGTATGAAGGAGGAAAGGTTTGTCAGCTCATTTTCTCTCCTTTAGATTTGAAGCGACTGTGAAATGCTTGCCTGTAAGTATGCATTTGCTTTTGAAATCAAGTGAATTGACTTTTTACTTTAGAGCCTTCTATTTGCTGTCGGAATTTCCTGTAACACCCAAACATTACTTGCATGGATCATCCACAAATAACAATAATTCTTAATGTTGACTGAGTGCAAAATTTGTGCTGCATTTTACAGAAATACTTTGAATTTGTATGTTTCTCTGTGTTGCAGAAATCACCAGTGGTGAACTGAAACACTCTTATGTGTTCTGTAATGAGAGAAAGTTCTTTGTTAGTGTTAGTAGTTTCCTGTGAGGGAGGGAGGTTTATTTAAGGAATTCACTGGTGAACTTTACAACTGAATGTATGCAAGATTTTTGCCATGTTGCGTATATAAGCAAGTAAATACCAATCTTACTCTTTTGATCTAGATCATACATGTCTAATCTGATTCTGTCTCAAGCAATGCTAGTTATCTTCTGCAGCGTAGCCCCCCAGTCTCTTCCAGTCTGCATATAAATAAGAGAGTTCATCTGTTGCTTCCTATAGAAGATGCTTCTGCCCAAGATGAAGCACATTTGGAAGTGCATTTTGTGCACTGAATGTCCTTCAGTGTAAGGGCATCTCCTTCTTTTCCTCTTCCATTTTATGGTTGTGTAACATGACATGACACAACTACTCATTCTCTTCTTTGGATATGATGTATATGACAGCTGAGGTTTGGTTTATTTTGTGGGTTTTGAGGGGGGGGGGATTGTTGTGGATTTTTTTATGCATTTGATTGTAATTAATTTCCTTCCAGCTATAAGCTTTATAGAGAAATTAAATCTTACACAAATTCTTCCTTTGTTACTATATCTAGCAAACCCTGATTAAAATTTTTCCTTATCAGTTCCTGTGTCATCTTTAATGAGTTCATGTGATCTTCTCTAAAAGAAATTGAATCTTGG
Organism: Brachypteracias leptosomus; assembly: GCA_013401335.1. NCBI lineage: Eukaryota > Metazoa > Chordata > Aves > Coraciiformes > Brachypteraciidae > Brachypteracias > Brachypteracias leptosomus. The sequence continues at coordinate 26,167 of VYZX01007710.1, read as the reverse complement.
GAATAACTTCGTAGTATTGATGAGGTACTAGAAGAAACATGCACACCTTTGACTTCTCTTAAACACATTCCTTTAAGGTACTCCCTGCTTTGCATATTTATGTTTTCTTACTTGTTATTGCCTTTTTAGAAGAATTTCTGGCTTTTTGGTAGTTTATTTTATTAAGATGTTGTGTAAGATGTCAGACTAGGTGACTTTAACAGTTCCTTTTGGCATCAGTGTCAGTATCTGGTCTCTGTATGAATTGCTCTGGAATCTCTTCACTCAATAAAGTGCTGTTATCCATTTAGTTTTCAGCCTTCAGTTTAGCTGGAAAAAGTCTGATGTAAATAGAACCATACCTGGCGAAAAAAGAACAAAAGAATAAAAAAAGTAGTGATCCAAGGGTTAGACTGATAGCAAATGCTTTGACTTTCTGCTTGATGAAACCAAGGGCTCTGGGAAAGAGCATCTCTTACAGCAAAAATGTGTGCGGAAAGAAAACTTGAAAATTGTTTTCCCATGTATTCTTCTAGACTTGACAACGGTTTCTCTTGTGAAATGCAGTGTAGAATGCCTCTCCTAGTGCTCTTTTCCCAGGAAGAAATGACTCCCTCAGCTGCCTATCTGAGCTCAAGGATTTTTTGTATATCAATTCAATCTGTATTACAGTATATTACCAATGTAAGGATGCAGAGGCATAAATAAACCTATGGTACTAGCTGTATTAGAAATATTAGTCATTGTATTTGCTGTCCAAATGAAAAATATGACTTGTTTTAATTCTCCTGGCCACCAGAATTTTTACTACCATCTCTTGAAGACATCAGCATGTACTTCCATCACTGTCATTGGCACCACGAGCAATCATAGAACGAAGTACTATGTAGAGAGCTCTGTTTCTGTAGCCAAGCTATTGAGGGAAATTTTTTTCTCACTGAAAGGATGCAAAGCTCGACAGGGTACTTTTACAGCTGAAGTTCCTCTGGGCGACAGGCAAAATACTCTGGATGTGAGTATGATGTAAATGATGTAAAAAGTAGTGCTCTTGTCTGTGTTGGGGTTTGCTCTCAGTGTTTTGCTTCTATGACTTATCAATCAGAAGTTGCCCTGGTATATTAAGCTTTTAAATATTTTGACATTTTCTCTAAACCCACGAGTTACTGAAATGATTCACTTAACATTTGCCAAAAAAAAAATCATTAAAGTATAATTATAAAAGAAAAACCTATTTAAAGAAAAAAAAATCAGTATTTTTTCACTTTTCAAAACATGTTGTCAATTATATTGATTATTTACATATTATTTTGGCCAGCATCTCTAGTGCACAAGTAAATCCATCAGAATTCAGGACCTAGATTAAATGACTGGTGCTGTGCCAGCTGACCACAGGTCAGACCAGAGCCTGGTCTGAAGGATGAGCCCTTCCTTGCCACCCGTGCCTGGTCCAGGGCAGCTCCTGCCCTTCCCTCCCTCCTGCCTGAGCTCGTGCCTTGCAGGGCCAGCCAGCTCAGTGCCTGCAGGTTCTCCTAGTGCTGAATACTGCCCTGGCCTCTTCTTCAGGAGATTCATGTTTTTAGTAGGCATTACATTTTTAAGTTACTGCTTAGAAAAGAATAATTTACTTCACATTTATGTTACAGGAACTATTTTTTTTTTAATAACCTATATATGAATTTATGGAAATCATTTTGGTTTTTTTGTATGTGACACATTCACATTATTATATGATGTGATTGATGTGATGTATTGAATACTTAAGTGTATGGGTACTATCTTATCAGGCAGACAGTACAAGAACTTCACAACTGGATGAGTATCCTCTTAAAGATGACGAGTATTGTATTACCTCTTCTACAAGGATATAGGAAATCCTGATGCGGTCTGCACAATGTAGCTAATATTTATCATGTCATAATTATTTGTAGGACTTTGTTGAATTTGTAATGGTGTGTAAATTGTCTCATCAAACATGTAAGAAATATATTGCATAGTGTTAGATGGCTTTAACATTTAACTCTGTGGATTTGCTGCATTGTACTGCTTATCCCCCCTTCAGGTATGTGTATAACCAGCCGTCCATTTTATGAGTGAAAAATAAGTCCAATAGAATCTCAGATACTAATTCAAAGTAGTACCTAGGAACCTAGTACTTGGATATAACTCTGTGCTGAAAGACTTAAAAAGCTTTTTGTTTTAACAGCCTAGCATGTTAGAATAAATGAAATACAAGTTATTACATCACAATTTTTTTCAAATGCCTTGTGGTACTTCAGAAGAAGAGAGTTTAATTTGCTCTAAGAGTGCAGCTTTTTGATGATAGCTTTTTGCCTGTTTTTTCAGAGCTAAAAGTAAAATTATATTTCATCGATACTCCTGTAATTATTGCTTATTTCCTGAAAATAATGAACATATTTCTCTTTGCATTATTTGGAGTGTACTCCCAATATTTTTCCTAGGGGTAGGAAGAACAGTGATTAAGTCCTGCAGTAGAGCCAGAGCCAAGCCGTGCCAAACTTTGTCAGCGATGAGTTGCAAATATTTTGAAAGTTACAGTTTTCTCCCAGCTGCTTTCCTTGCTGTAGGGAATAAGTAACCTGCTCTTGCCAAGAGTTAGCTACTTTCTTTTTTTTTTTCCCTCTTTTTTCTTTTAAAGTGAGAATTAAGGCACTTCTCTCTCCTATCCTGTCATCTCACCGAAACCAAGTATGCCAAGCATGTCCTCATCACTGAGCACAGACTCATAGTGCTGATATTTCACTCCAGGGAGCTTGGAAGCTTTCTTCCTCTGCCCTTCTGCTGAGTAAGAAATGTGAAGACTTCCATAGAGTCATTGGTATCAGGCCAAGAGTTCTTGGCCCAAATTAGGCATCTGCTTGGAACAAGGCATCCATCCTCAAATGCAGTAGATATTTTCTTCCTAGGAAGTAGCTTCCTTCCTAAGAAACTCCATTTGTGAGTTCTTTTCTTGAAGGAAAAAAAGTGGAATAACTCTGTTGCCAGTGCAAGGCTGTGCCCTTAAAGCTGATCCAGTGCTTGTCTAAGCTGAAAATAAATGTTACGCTAACAGTAATGTTGTCACTGTTTATTGGGTTTCATATTTAGGGAAAATGCCACCACAAAAAAATGAATGGTTGCACTCTCTGCAGATGGAATATGTGTGTTTGTATGGGGCATGGACATTTACATGCACAACTTAATTATATTATGTAATAGAAATTGAGTAATCGGTCCTTAGATACGTCATTGCATCACATTACCTCTGACTTCTAGTGGCCCAGGTACAAAATGTTTTTCAGAGTCACAATGAATCATCTCTTAAGTATTCAGAATAGATTTAGCCCTGGAAACTTAAATAGTGTCACTAAATGGAGCCTTGCTAAAAGCTGCTGCCCCTGAAAATGTGAGGGGCTGAAAAAGGATGTTGAGAAACTGGTTGTGAGTTTACAACTTATACTGCCCTGTTTTTCTCTCTACACAGAGAGAATTTTCCAGTATGTTATGAAAACTTGGTTTTGGTATAGTGCATATCTCTGCCTTCGACACAGGTCCATTTTCAAAAGCATGATGTGATTGTTTTAGTAGAGAATTCAAAGAATTCTTGAAGTCTGACCTGCAGTGGTGGAGGAAGCTTCTGCACTATTCCTGGAGGCTGTTTTGATGGGAGACATGAGGCAATAAGGAAGTACTGGTCATTTTTTTTAATATTCTTTTTCTCTGTAGGCAGTTAATGTTTTTATGCCGTCCCTTGCAGCCTCCCTGGTTCTGTGCTGGCAGTGGTATGTGCTGTGCAGCTCTGAGACCTGGCCCATCCCCACAGCCCTCTTGGCTGCATCCCTGTTTACTGGCACTTGTGAGTCCAAAACCCTCCCATGGCTCTGAGACAATAGTGTAGGGTCAGTCCCCACAGGTATGGTTGCAGTACACTGGATAAGTTTAGCTAGAACTTTGTATTTTTACCCTAATAGTAAATTGTTTTGGTGACATAAATTGGATTCAGACAGCAGAAGTGCCTGCAGAACAGGCTCTGTGTTCTGGCATTTGCTTAGTGTGTTTCCCATCACACTGTAAAATTAAATGGATTTCTTTTATTGATAGTTCCCCCAGGCATTATTATAGTGAAAGGTCTTTCTTTAGGTAAGGTGTTAATGGCATCATGATAGGATTTGTTTTTCTGCTTTGTCAGGTCATATTCTAATACCAAGAGATACAGTAGATTCTGCATTAAAGTGTTTAAAGCAAGTCTGCATGCTTTTTATAAAAGAAAACCAAGCAGGAAATTATAGGCCTGGTGCCAGAATTGCAGGGCAAAATCCTCTCATCTGTGCTCTGAAAGAGTTCAGGAGAGAAGGTCATAATGGGCCTTTTTGGCCTTGAAATCTCTGAATCTACAGCTTATAATGAATGCAGTTTATTCTATTTACATCAGTTCTGACTGTCCAGCCTTTATGTAGTTGGAATATATAATTAGAAGACCAAATCAACTTCATGTACTGCAGATGAGTACGTGCAACTGCTAAGTAGCTTCCCTGCAGTGACTTCAATTTCAACTTGTAAATGAGAATGAAGTTCATGTTTAGAACTACTAAAAGTGATCTGCATTTGGAAAAGCTGAAACATTTCTATGTTCCAATTTGATGGATGAAGTTGGTTTTTTGTTTTTTTTTTTAATTGCATGGAAAATGAAAACAATAGAACAAAATCTGTTTGACAGATTTAGAATTGGGAAAATGTTTAATAAAGATGAGAAAAATGAACAAATGTAAATAAGTTAAAGATCTCTCATTTAGCAAGGTGTTTAATATTCTTCCAAAGCAGAATACTTGGATTTGAAAATATGGATATTTTGCCAAAGCACAGTTACATCAAAACAAATTTCTTCACATATTTGTGAATCAGCCCTTCTTACATGCCCTGTGATGCATCCTTGGTAATGGAGTAGAGAAGAGAAAGCATGGATATTTCTGTTCAGGGTTTCGTTGTGACATAATGGTGCTTATTCTGGATCCATTTATTTAATAATTGTAGATTATGAGCACTGGGTACATATTTTTCACTTTTCATCTTCTAGTTCATTCAGTCGTGCCAACTGTTTTCCCAGGGGTTTTGGATGCTAGAAAAAAAAGTCTCCAAACAAGTGTGTTAAACTTTTAATAGAATAATTTCTAGTTGTCTATAACAATTATTTATTAAGTATAGATTTATTAATGAAGTTAGCATTTCAATGAAAAAATGACACTTAGAGAAAATGAGAAATGAATAAAATCATTACCAATGTTAATCTGAAATAATTCAAATAAAAAATCAAAGGTGAATTGCTTGAATTACCTGATCAGAAGCTGATGTAATTCCCTGGAATAATGAGGAGGATGAATTTGAACCATAGTTTAAATATTTGTTCTCTATTGTTTCACTTGCACATCACACCTGGGCAGATGTGTGCTCCTCCTTTGGTAGGTACCATGCAGTCAAATTACCACTAGGTGTTCATGCTGTTGAGGAAAGGTTGTTGGCTTGCTAAGAGTGGCATTGTTCAACCTTTCTCTGATTTCCTTCTTGCTGTAATATTGCCATTCAGCTACATTTTAAGTGCACAGATGAGCTGCACAAAATGTCCATAACATGTCACTTTTGTAATTTTGAAAGACGCAAAGTAAAGCACATGAAAATAATGTTAAGATAGAAACTTAATTGCTTGCATTCTTTCCATTTGGAACCAAGACTTCATCTTTGAGCCAAATAAAATCTGTTGGTGAGTGCTCCAAAATATAAACAGAATCCTTTCCAGCCCAGTATGAGGGGTTTTAGTTGATTTGTTTCTGTCAGAAGTGTTTGTATGAGTGGAGCTTACATTTGAGTTTTCTGTTGGCATCCTGAGGATAAGACCATTTCCTAGCTCATTTCATCCTCCAGACTCGTTTGCTGCTCTGACAGAACTTGTGCTGGGTGTGTGATATGGGACAGGATCAAGATAAGCACCATCCTGGTGATCCTAAACAGTTACTGGCACTGCCTCTCTAATTCCCCTTGCTTCAGCAAACCAGTGGAATTACATGTACAGACTAGACAATGATATCCAAAACAAATGAATGCCAAAGGAAATTCTGCCAGTGTTTTCAAATGCTGGTGCCAAATCTGTGTTTCCGTATCTATGTTGATTAGAGACCTACACACTCAATATTTAATTTTCAAATTAGCTAGCGTGGATATTTCCCAAGAATTCCAGTAGTATGGTAGGTAATGAATACATACAAAACCAAGACCTTTTATGTGCTTTCATTTTATATGTTAAATTTAGATACACAGGGTTTAATACTCCTGGGCAAAAATTTTAATGGCACGTGTGGCCTTTGAATTTCTATTCAAAGACCAGATGATTGATCAGCAGAAATAATTTAATACAGGCTGGTATTATAGGTTCATAAAAAAATACAAATAAAATTACAAAAGAGTGCCTTGATGTGATTTATATATTGCTGGTTGCATGATAATTCTCAGGAGCTAATGATCTTCATTTAATCAACATGTTTTTGTCATAAATCAGAATGAGACACCTGCTATTTTGGAAAGAGCAAGTTAAATAATGAAGTGTAAACAGAAAAATCCTTGCATTTGTTTATTTTTATGACAAATTAGAATATTTTGTTTATCCTTTGGAGGTATAAAATAAAAAACCCAAGTCCTGTCAATCACGTAGTTCTGTGACATTTAGCTGCACCTGCTAAATTATGGGTCCACTGTGCTGTGAAGCAAAGCTCTCATTAACTCCAGTACAGTCAGGATTTTAACAAAGATGTCTAAATTCTAGGAAAGCTGTTGGATTCAGTGTGGCGAATTGAAGTCCGTGGTAAATATCTCACTGAAAAGGGCTGAGAGTAAACGCACTAGCGGCTTACTGAATTTTTTGTACCTACAGCCATAATGATGGATATTTGTTAAAGTAAGAAGTATTCCTATTGCACACAGAAACTTGTAAGTTGTTATTCATCTCCATACTTTTCAATTTAATTTCATTTTCAGTGGCAGCAAGTCGAGAGCTGTGAAATATATCTTATTGTTACTGTAAGTCAGAATTCCAGAGTGGGTTTAAACTACATATGTAAGATCGCAAACTTTTACCTTCCACTACTCAATAGATAGTAAATACTCTCAGATCTACATGCAAAGTAATAAAAATTAGAGGGGATTGGTTGTCACAGGTAATTAACAATCCCTTCTTCCTCATGTTCTACATCTCAAATGGTGCATATTATCACCATCCAGTTGATGATGACTTGACTATTTCTAGAGGTAGAGTCTCAGACTTTGATCTGTGGAGATACGTTTCATATAAGTAAATGAATTCAAAACATATTTTGTCTTTTGAATAATTTCCTAGGTTTGATGAGGACTGAAGATTGGTACCATTTGTAAATGGAGATGCACCCTCTGCTGTCCTAGTCATCAAAAAGGCCATGAAAATTAGGCTGGGTAGAATAAATATTCTCCTGGTTATTGAATATTATGACACACTTCAAATAATCAACATTAATTTCATTCATAGGTTATTCTCTCCCTGTACTGACCATGGGCCAAGGTTCAAGACAATCAAACCATTCATTGCAGAGGAGAGTTGGCTTTTGTAATGGCTAATGAGGTAATTTTTGTGTGTGTGATGCAGGCTTGTGATACCAGTGCCAGGAGTGGCAAATTTGGTGATTGTTGTTTTCATTACAGTAGAAAGCTTATTCTGAAGAAGTGAATATTCATTAAAAATTAAGGAAAATGGAGCACTGAATGGGAATGTTACTTGCTGCTAGAATACTCTGAAAACTGGTATTTAATATTAAAAATCACGTATTTTCTTTTGTGACATATTTACCTCTGATTTCATTGACTAAAGCTGGTGAGTTACAGTGCAGTGGTAGAAGATAGTCCCATGATGCATGAAAGACACTATAAAATCTGGGTAAAAGTAATTTGATAGTATGCATGTATTTATCTCAGCTTTCGAGTGCCTGTGAATACTTAATCTGCAGATTAAGAAACCATCTGCAGGTTTTTTCAGTAGCAAATAATGTGACTCTAGACTACCCTTGCTCTCACTTAGGGTTTAGATATTACATTGCACAATCACATGCGCTGTATCCTCTATTTTAATTATAGTTTCTTCAGGATGAGGTTTACTAGGGCCTGTCCTGGATTTAACACAATTTCCACATACTACACAATTTAACTGAAGAGCAGTAAATCAGCATTGTCAGTGCAAACCCAGAAATCCTACATCATGACCTTGTTTGCCTGTGACGTGCCCTGCTGGGAGTGCCAGGTTCTCAAGAGCTACATTAGGCAGCTTGTTAAGGACAACCCCGAGGCCATTTTGATATTATACTTGTGATCTTTTCACTGCAAGCCCGTAGCCTGGGTGTGATGGTAGGCATTGAGCCATCAGCTCTGGCTGAATCAGCTTGCTGAGATGACTTCATGTGGACAAAAGGGAGTGAGCAGACTGCAGCCCTGCTCCAGAGGCTGGGCTTCTACTCTAATATGTACATAGCCACTGAATTTTAAAGTTCTCCCTTGTTGGGCTTGGCTAGAAGATGCCAGTCGCATCTACATCACTGCAGAAGTAGGAATGATGGTGAACTCTCAAAAGTGTTTGGAAGGCACAGGAACTTCACATTTTCATTGCAGATTGAAATACCCAGTTGTATTTGAGAGTTGTAATTATATAGGAGTAGAGAAGTGTATCAATCTTCCTTCCTTGAAATCACTGTATCTTATCTTTGCCAGTTGAGTAATCTCTGTGTAATCCAATCACTCCAAAGCAGAGCTGTCTACATCCCGTCTGCCTGGTCCTCTTGAGAGTCTCAGCAGAAGGGCCAACTCCCAAGGCTGTCAGAGAAGTGCTGCTCTATTGAGATACCTTATTATCAGTCTGGGGGAGAGGCTGGAACAGAATGCGTGACTGAGACTCATAATTTGCTCCCTAATTTTCTCAGTAGTCTGGGGACATGTACAAGTATTTGGGCAATAGCTGGCTGAGGCGGTTGCCAAGCTGGCCAATAATGGTCCTTGGTGCAATGCAAGAGAGCAACCAGATATTTTATTTTTTTTTTATTCCTGACCAAAAATGTTTATATGTGGTTCAGAAAGCTGAGTAGTGTTGCAAGAAATTTAGGAAACAGCAGAATGTTCTGGGCTGGCAAAATTACATCTACCACAATGTTTGAGGTTTTACCATCACTGCAACATGGGGTGACAAAGTCAAAGTGCTGGTATAACTTGCCCTACTCTTCCCCTTTAAATTTTCTAGCCCCTTAAGTGCAGTACTTTTTCTAATTGGAAGTCCAGTTAAAATTGAAGAACAGTTAAATAGAATTGAAGGTACCAGAAAGCGTCCAGGAATAATAATTGGGTGGACCTTACTGGAGATGTGTGACATGAGCAGTGATGTAGCCTATTGGGAAGACTTTGTTTCTGCTGGGAATCCTGCCACTTCCTCTCCTCTTTCTCTTGGTGCTGATTTCCTGTTAATTGCATTGCAAACAGATTGGAATGGACTAATAGGCTCAAGTCTATTGTCCTGCCTTTAAACACCATGAAATCGTATTTAATGCTTTGCTCTGGGGGAGGGGGAAAATGAACATCCCTAACATTTTCCTCCCAGTAATGACAGACATACAGGTGGAGATTTCTACATTAAAAGAATTGGAATGGGGAAAGTGTGAGGAGAAATGGCAGAAATAGTAAAATCTTGTGCTTTTGTCCATCAATGGATTGCTCTTTGAGATAACTGCCTCCCATTTCTGCTGGCATACACTTAGATGTCGACATTTGCGTTTATTTTTATTAACTTGCTTTGTAGTGCTTTGTCCAGTTATATTCTAAAAGTGAAGGAGACTTTTATTACTTCTGATAAGAGATTAATTATGACATAATTCCTATTTTCATTCAACTTTTTGTAATTGCTAGACAGCTCCTTAAATGATGTAAATTAAGTTCTTACTGTCACCTGGTGTATTGACCATGTCAGAAAGCTGTAGCTGTGTTACTCTGAGTATGCTCTTGAAGACAATGAGACAGACCCTGCTGGGGCAGCCTGAATTTGGAAAGTCTGGGTGAGCAGATCTATGTAATGGAGCACTTATACAAGCTCACTCCCAAGCAGAGTCCCGTGGGAGTAGAAGAGAACTGCAGGAAAATTTCTCCATCCAAGAAGACTGAGAAGAAATAGCTTGTACTCCATCCAACAAGGCTGAAGAAGAAATAGCTCCAACAAGCTATTTCTGCTCTCTGTCATGAATGGCAGGACCAAAGCTGTCAGGGAATTACAGTTTAAGTTACCTGTTAATAAATTGGTGAACTTGTACGAAAAACTTGGAAATTTCTAAATTACAATAGTTTTGTCTTACCATGGCACTACATAGAAGAGGAATGTATCTTTCAAAAACCTGGGTGTGATGATTTAGTTTTCCTGTGAAAACTAACCCAGCAGCCCACCTGGATTCCACGGTGTGTTTGAGTAGAGTCCCAGTACAGTCACTGGAACTTCATTCAGCCCCATTCTATGGGATTACATGCATTTCAGTCTCTCTAGGTATATCTTTGTTGTCTTTGTGAAGTAATTCAGCTCCTTTCCTTATGTTTACATCTTTCCAACACATACAGAAGTGACTTGTTTAGGCAGCAGACATTCATGTTCTTCCAGCTGAGCTCATCACTACCTGTGGCTTGTGGTTACTTTCTACCTTATTGCCTCCCACAGCTCTGCAGTGAATATTTCCTCAACTGCTTCAGTTCAACTCAAGAAGGGTTGGCTTAACTGCACTATATACTTCACTGTTGTATTTTTTTCTTACAAATCAATCCCTTGGTGGATTTGTTAATATTGGGGAGCTGTCTACTTCCTCTGTCCCACCTGAAGTGCTGGCATGGGGATATCAGCAGTTACAGTAATGAGAACGATCCTCTGCAATTCCATGATAGGGAAAAAATCTGTGATCTTAGAAATGAATAGTGATTACTTGAGAAGAGTAGAAAATTTTCATACATTGATACACTAAAGTAATCAGAACCACTGAAAATCATGATGAGTTGAGCATGACTTGGTACGATATCCAGCGAGAAGGTTAAGAAGAGAGGAAGATAAATTGATTATGGATAAGGATTTGAATTTTCCAGGCCAATGCAGCATGCTTGGTTACTTTATTCTGGAGTTAAAGAAGGTAGGAGGATAAGTTTTGTGCAAATGCCTGCTCTCCCGGTTTGTGCTAGTTACCCCTTTCTGCACCGATGCATAACATGCAATACACATAATTAAAAAGAAATCTGGGTTGGTTTTGTTTAGGCTGATTAATCCATCAATAATAGCATAACAGCCGAGATCTGCTCTCCCAGGCTCTATCTACATTAATATAGCTCTGTGATAACAGAAAAGTCCACCTTCTCAGCAGAGCTAATTTGCTTGTGTCTGGCAGGGTGCTGCTGTGACTGTGCTGCTTCCAGTTCTGTAGCTACTATGCCATAAGTTCTCCATCTGGTTTTTAGTTAGTTTGTGTTGGGCACAGAAGGGAAAAGGAAGTAGAAGACCTGCAGAAGTCAGAAAGTACAGGAATTACCTGTGCCTGGGACTTTGCAAGGCATTTTTAATAGGGAATCTTCTAAATAATGAAAGATTGTCTGGAAGAGTCACAGTTTACATTAGAGAACTAGTGCAGAAAAAGTCTTTTTCTTGAAAGCATTACTAACAAGCAGTGGAAATCTTGCTCATCTGACACGTGACTTATCTGGCATATTGAAATTTGGTCTGTATCTGTAATATCTTTGTAAATGACTATTTTATTTAATTAGCAAACACTTAATTAGACAAAGATTTGTCTAGCACCTCCTGTTCATTAAATCAGAAAGCATTCTCTGTTTTAATTAGCATGACATTTTCTATAATCAATTTAATGAAATGCCATCTGCAGTTCTAATAATACTGTGTACAGCAAAGGCTGATTGACATATGTGTTGACAGCAAGGTATTGACCTCTTATGTTTATATTTTTTTAAAACAGTGAAATATAAGGAAAAGGAGGACTCTGACTTTCTAATGCTGCTGGTGGTGCTGCAAAGGAGAATTTTCTTTAAGCAAACCATAACTTAGTAAATATTTTCCATGGGAAAACCAGTGTTTACAATATTCAGGTTAACACTATCAGTCATTTCAGAGGCCCTGAGGCCTCCTTATTCTAGATATTGTGGAGCAGATTTTCAGCATTGTTTGGATGACTTTCCTTTTCTTTCCTTCACTTTTGCGGTGCTACTTAGGATTTCAAGACTGTTTGATGGATTGTCTTAATATCAAATGGTTTCTATGCACAAAACTGTGTGAGTACTGATGCTGCTGTATCCCCAGAAAACCCCTGGGCCTTGCCCTTGAACAGGAGCCCCAGGGCTCATCAGCTGGACCTCCTCTGGCCAAGCAAAAGGCAGGCTCTGGTAGAGGGATGGGAGG
>VYZX01007709.1:0-94816 GCA_013401335.1 Brachypteracias leptosomus | reverse complement strand
CTTGCCCTTTTTGAAGACTGGAGTGACATTTGCTTTCCTCCAGTCCTCAGGCACTTCTCCCGTTTCCCAGGACTTGGCAAAGATGATGGAGAGTGGTCCAGCAATGACCTCAGCCAGCTCCCTCAGCACCCGTGGGTGCATCCCATCTGGACCCATGGATTTATGGATGTCCAGATTGCTGAATTGCTCCCTAACCCAGTCCTCATCAACCGAGGCAAACTTCTCCATTGTCCTGGCTTCCCCTGGGGCCTCAGGGGCACGGGGCTCCTCAGGACAGGCTCCGGCTGAGTAGACAGAGACAAAGAAGGTATTCAGTAACTCTGCCTTCTCTGTATCTTCTGTCACCAGGGCACCTTCCCCGTTTATCAGTGGGCCTACATTGCCTCTGGTGTTAGTTTTATCTGCTATGTATTTGAAAAAGCGCTTTCTGCTGTCCTTGACTCCTCTCGCCAGGTTTAATTCTAAGGAGGCTTAACTCTGAGGGAGGTGGTCCTTTTGTTAAGGGTGGGGTAATTTGCCAGAAAAGGTAGCAACGGGTGAAGAGAGACTGTTATGGGCCTCAACCAACACTCATCAAGGAACTTTGCACAGCTGAAGGCAGGTATGAACAGCCATCACAGGGTGCAACTGCTGTTGTTTTCTTTGATAACAAGGAAAGATGGTTCTCATTATGTGATGGCTTCAGAGGCCAATCCTCACATCATTAAATAAAAATAGCAGCCTTCTAATAAAAGCCAGTATTTAGCCCTGGGAGACCTTTGAGAGCTTGAGGAATTTCTTGCTTGTGCTGCTGCTCGTCCTGCTTCAGTTCCAATAACCTACACATGAGCATCCTGTTCCCTTCTTCCAACCCCTCCCAAACATATTCCCAGGCTAACAAAGGTATGCAGAGATTCAATAAACTGCACATTTCAGGAATGAGACTAGACCAAGCTGTAAATTCTATAGTAGACACTGCAATTCACAAAGGGAGGCTTCTACTTTGTGAAATGGTAGTATAGTTTTGGGAAATATCTTCCTGTGACTCTGAGCTACAGTATTTTCATCCACATTATTCAAGGGTTAACTGTTCAAATTGATCATTCTGTTTGTCAATAAAAATGATGATGTAGTGCTTGACCCAAAAAAGAAGTGCCCCGAGTCAATCAGGGGAGGGGGAGAAAAAAAAAGCCTAGATAAGACCTGTTTTTAACTAGACACGTTAACAAAACTGAAGCTCAAAAAGAAGAGGAACTAGACTTCATTCAATGTAGAGCAGGTGACAGAAGCAACCTTCTGAAAAAGCCTTTGTTAACTTGCATAATTAAGTTTTCTAAAATGCTATAAATCAAGAAGTATTTCAGACTACAGCAGCACATCTTTTAATCATGGCAACTTAACTCCATGCACTTTGTCAAATTACCTACACATTTTTATCCCCCAAACAACTGTTACAATGATGATTAATTCTCTTTAAAAAAAAAAAAAGTAAAAGAAAAAAGTATCTTACCTTTGCAGAGTCATGTTTAAATTGCCTGTACATGCCTTGATCTTGTTTTGTGCTTCCAGATGAGTCATCCCATCCGTGCTTATCCCATCAATGGTGAGAACCACATCACCTATCCCTACATGTGCTTGGGCTGCCTTGCCACCATCATTAAGCTGAAATATCAGAAGAATGAGAAATGAGAAACCTGTATGGTTTGTGTTTATATTCTCTGAATGCAGGACCACAATATCGTATTCACAATTCTGTTTCATAGAGAGAAAAAATTTAGAAAAATCTTCTATTTTTTCCTTTGTGAGTATGCCTCTGTGAAAGTTGCTGCATAATCTTTCTTTCTGGTGAAGCAGTAAGCTCTTATTTCACTTGAATGCCAGGAAAAGTATTGCACAGTACTACCTATTTTTCAAAACCAGACTCCACTTTACTGGCTGGGAGCTGTGCATATTCACCAAGAGACACTAGTAGGGACAGGCACATACAGTCCCCTGGATGCCAGGTTCCAGCCTCTTCTCGCTTCATATATGAAATTTTTCTAACAGGAGGAAAGAGGAAGGCTGTAAACCAGCTTTTTCCAATCTCAATTTTCCATCTAAACAATCTCTTCAAACTTTATGTGTTTGTCAATGAGTGATCACATGTGGAAGTCTTAATTAATAGAGAAGCTGACATTTCCCCAACTGCAACTACTAGGAAGTCAAAAGCTCAACATCACAGACAGACTGCTTACAGGACTTTATTTTGCCTTTCTCTCAGTAGGTTTATAGCCCCCAGTGACCCACAGTATATTCAGACCAGAATAAGAACGGCCTCTTAAGGAGCCTGCCTCTTTGACCAAGGTCACTGCCAAAGTTCAGCTCAACTGCCTTTAGTCCACTTGAATGAATTACATCTTGCAACAAAAAATCTTTGTAAAGTTCATGTTATTGACCCCAATTGAACAATAAATTAATCTTCTCATCTGATGCAACTGAATTTCAACTAGCTTCATTTCCAAGAATAGAAACAAAGCAACACATGGTAAGATCTACACACTGATTTATATCCCCGGTCCTCAATCTGCTAATTATTTTATAGTTGGCTGCAAAAAGCAGTCCTGAAGGGTGCAAATTCCCTCTTTGTTTCCAGATATACTTCCCACCTTACAGCAGAGAAGTTGGAGCTGCATGTGTTGTGCATACAAAACCTCACAACTCTTTCCTTTGCCTGTAAGCCTGAGTCTCTTCCTTGAAGAAATTGCTGCGTTGTTAGGGAGGTGCTGCAAATGGCAGAATTACTTCATCCCTATTTCCAAAAGTGGAGTTCATCCTGGGCCTCAGTTGAGCACTAGCAAGTGACTGCTCAAAAGGAGGCAGAAGGAAGTCTTTCATCTCTAGTTGTTTTCCAACTGCCTCTGGTTTAGTTCATTCAGTAGAGATCAAGAAGTTTTAGTTCCTTGTGGTTCCTTTTGACAATGACCAGTCACCAGTTTCCACACCATTCACTTCTCCAACAGGAGAAGTGAGGCCAGGTCTTTAAAATTGTCAATGGCAAAAGAGTAGTAATGCATGAAATACTGGAGACAGTCTTTGCATTTGTGCATGAACAGTCACTTCCCAGTAAACCTCTGGAAAGTGTCCTATCAGCCTATCTGACATGGTTAAGGCTATCCTAAAAACTCAAAAGACTATGATACGTGACAGCTGTGATGCACATATTGGACAGCATCTGAGGGACAAGTGGTTTAACTGAGGAGAAAGTATTGCCTAATGCTGTAAGACAAATGCAAATGTAATACTCAAAAAATGGATCATTTGAAAACACACAGACTGAAAGCAGGAAATTTCACATTTAGTGGATCAAAGCTGGCATTTTTCAACATCAGTCTATGTCCCACAGACTTTTGCAGTAGCTATCTTTAGCAACTATAGCAAAAAATTCAAACAAAACCAGAAAAGCCTTCCATTTGGTGTTAATCCTATGCTAACAAATACATCTTTCTGTGAAAGGGGAGGCCTGAGATGTAGGAAGACTTATCTCTTCAGATTCAAAATAGTGGCCAGTTCCTCAGCAATACAGGTCTATATAGCAATTTTACCCAGAGTTGAACTGAAGGGTGCTAATGAGGGAAAGTTAGCACAGCAAGTCCCATGCAAGGAAGACAAGTAGTTGACAAAGGAAAAAGGAGGTGCACTGATTTCAGAAAAACTTTGACTTGCTAAATTCATAAGAATTACAACTTGTATAGTACACCCTTTAGCAACAGGCTTCAACAACAAAGCCAAAATTCTTCCCAAATTTGGTGTTCATACCCAAATTTTAAGCTAAGAGACCCAGTTACTCTAAAACGCAGATCAGGGAACCCCACAAGCATATAGAAAGCTATGACCAACATAGCTATTTATAGGGAAGTTCCTCAAACCTTTGGGTGAAGGGTAGAACCTGCCATAAACAGATCACTAAACCGATATGTTAGAGCACGCTGACATTTGTCAGCAAGGTCTGGAAAAGGGAAAGGAACGTAAAGGCACTAAAAGCTAAAGGTCAAAGGGATCACTGTGCTTTGTGATTGGACTCCTCAAGTGAATAAAATCTAACTTTC
Source organism: Brachypteracias leptosomus (assembly GCA_013401335.1). Taxonomy (NCBI): domain Eukaryota; kingdom Metazoa; phylum Chordata; class Aves; order Coraciiformes; family Brachypteraciidae; genus Brachypteracias; species Brachypteracias leptosomus. Next base: position 90,752 of record VYZX01007709.1, on the reverse strand, counting down.
TCTGAACATAGGCAAATGCACATGATGCTCACACATAATTTGTGATGAAAAAGGGAAAAAAAAGCAATCTATGCACATGCAGCAGTAAGACTTCAAAAGCAGGTTTCAGGATAACTATTTTCATAGAGAGTTGGGGGAGCCTTACCACCCACAGAAGTGTAAAATAAAAGAAACTAAGAAAATTTTAAAAAAACAATAAGTTTTTTTGTTTGATACTGATGGCCAACACAACAAACCACAACTAATCATCTGACTTTCAAGAGGCCACTCTTAAACTGTTGTCTACTGGGGATGAAGCTGTTTGCAAGAATACCCAGGACACAGCTGTAAAAATCAGTTCAGCAAAACTCCAGGCTGAAAATACCTTAAAAGTATGGCTGGAAAGTGAACTCTGGAGATAAGGAAAAAGCAGGCAGGTCCCAAGAAGCATGATGAGCCCTTGGCTATGTCCATGAGACCTGCTGTGCAGTCAGGGGATTGAATGTGCCTTACAGGTGAGGCTATCACAGACACATCTGAACAAACAAGCCACTGGACAAGAGTGTGAAGAATTGCACATGCAGAGGGATGCCAGAGCAATAATCTCCTTACCTAGATACAGTAGAGAAAACTTCCAAGAAACACCTACTGATTTCAGATAGGAGATCTGACTAACCAAGAGAGGTAAGGTTGATACTCCTAGAAAATCCCAGCCAAAGCACAAATCTTTCCTGAGAGTACCAGAGCACCCTCGGCTTGTGAAGTGCCTGTAACGACGTGGGACTGAAGCTACAAGGGCAGAGTTTTACTACAGAAGCAAGAGGAATATAATCACAAGAATAAGTATATAAAAATGAACAAATATGTACATATCAGGGAAAATTACAACATTTGTAATAAGTAAGGATGTTTTCCAGATGCATATCCCAGAAACCCCCCAGTTTTGACACTTTTTAGACTCTGTGCATTACAATTACAAACAATAAATTTGTATACATATTGGGGATTATGTATGCAAAATGGTGGAAGCATTTGAACCAAAATAAAAAGAAATGTTCCCTATATTCCTTGTCACAACAGAAACTAACTCCATTTAATTTTTTTTTTCACCTAGAAAAATCCAACAGATGCAGAAGATAAAAATGAGTTTTTTCTTAAACTGGTAATTTAACTTTAGCTTAGTAAAATTATCTGGCATCAGCCACTGGTGAACTACAGTATTATCTACGCTTAAATAGCAAAAGTCCAAACTGATGGCTAAAAGCAAAAAACCACCTACTGCTTAATCCCTGGTTGGAAAAAACCCATGTCCTTAAAACATACCTTTATTAAACGTATAAGTGCAAACAAATGAAATCAATGTGCAACAAGACATAAGTGCAGAAGAGTATAGCATTAAAATTATAGAATTGGCTACCTTTGAATTAAACTGACTGGTAAACATCACAAATATTCTTTAAATCCTTTATCTGTTTTAATTCTGTGTTTACAGGATGAGGCAAGTTTTTGAAATAAAGCATGAGTTACAGCTACAAAAAAGGGGACTTTTTTTTTTTTTTTTTTAATATTACACGGTGGACTTTAAAGCTACAAAATTGTCAAACCAGAAATGTTTCCTCCTACATAGTTCCATGTCTCTGTACTCTGCAAAACTCATTTGGAGACAGTGGAGGAGGCAAGTAGGAGAGACCTTTCATGATCAGGCACCTGCTGAGGCCAATCACTCCCACAGACCTCAGCAGCAAACCCCTTTTTGGCCCCTTGCAGCAATCGTGGCCAGAAGCCAAAAGCCAGCCTGTGCCATCCAGAGATGCTCAGGACGCTTTCTAATAAAGATAAATGAAATCACCCATCTAATATTAGATTTCAGTTTTGTTGGACAAAAAGAATATTTTTGTTCTAAAACTCAGAATTCCAAAACTGCAAATATTGCTCTAAAATACATTCTGAATGGAGATAAAACAAAAGTAAAGCAGTTCTTGATCCAGGATGAACTTCAAAATCAACATCATAAAAAGTAATCTCAGCACCATTCTTTGCTTCGGGTTTTTAAAAGCAAACAGCCCAAAACACACTGGAATACAACTTTTTTCTTGAGCTAACTTTTAGCCAGCCCATTATTTTGGTTTGCAGTAACCAACATTAACAAAAAAAAGGCAAGAAAAATAGCTTTTTAAATTTTTACTCTCAAGCTTTAATGAGGTATTTTGAAAGAGCCTTTTCAGCAAAATTGCATGTGTGCACATACATATATATCTATCTCTGAATCAATGTAATTTGCAGCTTAATTAGTTTCTAATTAACATATAACCATCTATTTTTCCTCACATAAATAAGAAAACTTGACAAGAATCTCTTCTTTGAACCGTCATTATTTAGCTCTTTTATAGTAATAAATGAAATACTTGAATTGCAGTTACTCATAAGACAAAGGTCTATTTGACTAGAGATGGAAGCTGCATTTTATCTTTTCCACACTTCCTGCCTTGAATCAATCCTAGCTATAACCAGCTCATGTGATAGGGCACCACAACCACTTTCCCAAAGAAACTATTTAATAATCTGACAGTAAATAATGTTCCAACCATCACACAATCATCCTTCAATGTCATTTGCAACTTTCTCTCAGAATGTAAGTCATTGATACAAATTTAAAACTCGCTGGGCTATCTGACATCCCTCCAGCTTGATTTTTACCCCTCAAGCATTTCTGATATGAGGCTGGCTATAGCAATTCATTTTAAAGACAGGCATAATAAAGCAGAAGTCAACCAGACAATGATTTCCTTTATCATTACTGCTCTTGCTTCTCTTCCAGTCTAAATCCTTCCCTATAATAAAGTATTTTTAAAAAGCAAAGAACCAAACCACAACACACCCATGTACAGAAAGAACGTTACAAGAGAACTTTGCAGAGTCACAAAATAAGCAATCAGGCAACCTCTCTTTTATCAAATAACACTCTGCCTTTTCATACAGATGTTCAAGACACAGGGACTTTATCTTCATGCTATAATACACTTTATGCTAATATTTACACTCCTTACCTGTTACTACCTTGTTTATCCCTAGCCTCACTTCACCTGACCAAAGTACCACCTTGTACCAATAGCCAGTATTTTAACAGTACGTTCTCAAACGTACGTAGAGCTCAAAGTACACTAGAAAGCACCCCTTTGGTAAATCACTGCAAGAGAAGCAGCCTTTTACTGTATTTTTGTAGGACAGCTTGCCTCAAAACACAAGAAGGGGCACACTTATGCTCTGTAGCTGCATCAACTCCTTCATACAAATTGCGCACATCTGACCCGACTCCTAATGGGAGCATGGATGGCCCCAGCACCACACAATCAACAAGGGAAGCGGCATGAAGTACTTGGGTCTGACTCCTGAACACCATGAGCTGTGCTCCGGTGCACCCTACCTAACAGGACATCTTGCCAAAGGCCTTCCTCAACTCCTTCCCTTCTGGGAAAAAAGCAAAAACCCAACTTACACTCTGGACTCTCAACAAGTTTGGGACACTTTAGTGTCCAGCTTGTCACACCTACATGAACAAGAAGAGCCACAGGAGCACCTGCTCTTTGTGGCAAATAAGTTTCCTCTGCGCTCAATGGAAATGGAGAGCTGTAACATATTCCTCACTGCCTCTACTACAGCAATATTACTCGCATAGCCAACAGATTAGCCAGCAAGCCTCCATACTTGCTTCCAAATCAAGAACATACATGCCAATTTTAAAGTCCAGATCAAATTTATACAGCTGAGTTATAAGAACTCCAATGCAGGGTTTGCAGTGGAAACCGCTGACACAACCAGCTATAAAAGAGGCTATGAGGCAGTCCCGCAAATAAGCTGAAGGTTTCGCCCAAACCAAGCAGGGATCATAATGAGCTTAGATAAAAAAACTCTTTTGATTACCAGTGTTTTGCTACATATCACCACCAGGAAACTCTGTCCTCACTTTGCTCCACAAGACTGTACTCCCCGCTTGCTTCTGTACATTTTCATTTCCCTCCTTTTTCTCCCAGTAACTTTAAAGGTGCTTCCAGACTGATTTATAAAGCTGCAACTGCAGGCATGCACAACATGTCAATAATCATTAAAGGTAATGTGCAAGGAAAAAAAGTGTACGGTTGGTTCTTTGCCTTACTTCTTGGTGTGGCTGTTGACCCCAACAGCAGATACCAACACAGTCCTAGCAAGAGGGTCAACCATGCCTCCTGGCCTGTCCTCCTAGGTCCTCCAGCTTTGCATCATCCCTTTCCCCCTACACGCAGCTGCTCCCTCACTGTGGTGCAGCAGTGGCTTGGCTGAAGCAGACCAAAACCAGGCCTTCAAATTATTGTAGCCCATGAGGAAAGGATGGGGAGAGCCCACAAGCATTCAGCCATTTTGCCAGCAAAGAACCCACAAAACTGTCTCTCATATTTCATTCTCAGTTCTGCTACTTGTCCTCAGCAGTAACCCTGACAACAGCTTATATTTTAATGTGATTGAGCTGTGTATCCCTGTAATACCACATTTAGAAATTATGTCAAACAAAAACTAACACAAAGTTTGAGTTTTCCCTCTACACAAACATGGCTAAGCATGTCTGTGGGTTCACATTTTAGGAAAAAGGCAAACGTCTTAATTTTTTCTCTTACTATGCTTCAACCTTTAATATTTATCTAATGCCCCCCACAAAAAAACAATCAAACAAAACCAAAAACTTGCTTCTGCACTTTAAATGAACTGTTGCATACACACACACACATTATCTCACTATTCATCCTTGCACGCACCAAACATGGAGCTACCCACCTATAGAGGAGCATGAGAGGACACTGGCTGCTAAAACGCCACCGTGTAGCATAAATCACTCTTACACACAATGGATTGATGCAGAAAAGGATTCAAAAATATAAATTAGGTTTATAAAGTAGGGTAATGCCTAATGCATAGGCCTTTTAGATACATGCTGGTTTATTTTTCAATCAACTAATACTAACCAGATCAATTTGAATGCCTGGGGAGTGAAGCCACAGCCCTCAGCTTCCCTCACTTGCCCCAGAACAGGTTGCTAATTAGCAGGAACAGTTTCCACATGCCAATGTATGAAGGATTGTTAGCCGGTGCCATCTCTCACCTGTCATGGCTTGACTGATCATGGTTTCCTTGCAGGTCTGCTCTCCCATGAGCAAGTTTCCCCTTTGCTAGCTCTTCCCCTTCCCTTCCAACAACCCAGCTGCTCCATGATGTAAGGAAGGAGAAAACTTCACATAAGGTGCCTTCAGCTTTAATCTCTGGCATAACACCACTACCTCACCATTACTGCAAGATCATTAGAAGTTATTAGAAAGGACAATTGCTTTTAAACTTGCCAGTGTGAAAGGGAAGCAGTTAACTATACATACAGCTATAAATGCTGATGTATTTCATGTATTTTACATATATTTTATATATATTTAAGCATTTTATTCAGGTACTGACATATAAGTTAAAATGTGGAAATACGCATCAGAATTCAATGGATTATTAAAATATGTCAAAATTCACACTCACCTTCCACAAGGCATAAAGAAACTACTCTGTGCAAGTGTAGCTCTGCTAGCACTTAACAAGACAAAGCATCTGGTCTTGCTTTTCCAAGCCACTTGAAGCATTGAAGAGAACAAATAGTTGAAAACATTGTCACTAAGATGGGATGGGCATCACTTTGTGCATATCAAGAGACAATTAATGTTCTGATTTGAAGAAGAAATAAAGTCACAAAGTCAAAAAACAAGTTGTCAAAAGGCCTAAGGCAAAATAATTCAGACACCACAACTAAAATCATATGTGCAAGAAGAACGTGAAAATTCAAAAAAACATGCTTTCCAAATAGTTAAGTGATGGAAAATGATTTACAGTCAAGTGCCAGAATGTCTGCAGATATTTAAGACCTTAAATTAGTAGCTTTCACTAAATGTTCTCTCAAGGAGCTCAATTTTATTCTCATGCTGCCAGTGTGCCTTAGAGCCCTATTTATTTTAACTGGCTGTCTTCTCTCTGAAGGATATTCTTCTGGTCAGAAAGTTTACAGAACTAATCCAGATTTCTCCCTGGGAGACTATATGCCAGTGGGTAAAAATTACTGCCTACTTAATTTCTCAGAGAGACAGAAAGAGGAAATGGAATGAAAATACGGCTAGAAATGCAATATAAACTTTGTATGGCTGCTTTAGTTTTTGGGAACCACAAGTCTGTAGAGGCTCACCTCCAGCTGAGGGTTATTTGGATGACCAACACAAATTAACTCCATGACCAAAGCATATGATTACTTGGGAATGCTGACTAGGCATCACCTTAGGAGCCGTGTGATTTGCATCACACCAGAAGTTTCAAGTGCCTGTTTCATTTGGAATAAAGAGTTTGGAAAGTTACTTAGTAAGTTTTATTGCTGGGGCTTCCTCAACAAGTCCAAAACAAAGCAGAGTTAGTTTTCTTTAATGGAGCTTAAATGTGAAGTGGCAAAAGGGACTGAGCTCAGCTTCTTCCAGAGAAGAAATTAAATTTCCATACTGTAAAATCCATGCATATGAAGATGTCTGCAGAGCATATGTCATACTTCCTCCACAAACAGAATTATTTTTATTCATTTACTGATGACAAAAATAGTTCAACTAACTGAACATCCATCTCCTTAATAACCTTAGTAGCCCAATATGTGTCGTCTTGTTTTCATAAAGCTTTCATGGTCCCTCTTAATGGGATTTACCTTTCCTGCATCAAACACCCCATGCTTTCCAGAACATCCAATTTAGGAATATAAATAGAACAGTATGTTATACTGTGTAATTTAAAGATATTTTGATTTTTTTCTTTTTGCCTTGAAGACCCTCTCACAAGATAAAGAAGAGCCTCACAGATGGCAGTACTGAGAGGGAAATGCAACTAATGAAACAATCTCACATGTGAACAGAGAGAGACTTAAGTGGGAAAGCACAAACCAAAAACTCTTCTGACAAAAACTAACTGCCAGTGGCAAGGAAACACTACTACAAATTGAAACCCTCATGACACACCAGCCCTTTCACTTTCTCCTACCCAGAAACAAAGCAGGTATGCATAAACATGTACAAAATAACCCACTTGCTTCAAAGAAATGAGATAATGATAAACTGCACCACCTAAGTAAAGAGGAAAAGAAGACAACTCATTTCAGATAAATAAACATGCCCTGCAGTGCCTGGAAAATAATGATTAAATCAATGATGGCTAATACACTGGTGGTGCTGACATCTACTCTGAATCAAGGAAAGCACAGTCCTATACATACATGCCTTTATTTAATGCAATGGAGAGAGAACTTCTCATGATTAGTCCAATGCAAACTATGAGCAGAAAGAAATAAAACAGAATTAGGAGACATTAGTATATCCTAGTGTTTATCTTGCCTTTTAGACATCAAGGGAATAGTGTAGTAGACATTTATTTTAAGTCAGACACTTATTGGCTAAAACCCCAAAGTATAAAATACTGCAGAGAAAAGTCCAATAAAAAACCCTCAGAAAAGAGACACATTTTAAAGGAGTTGCACACTGTTTAATAAATTCATACCAGCTGTTTATAGCTAAGACAAAAATCTTTATTACAAGGTAATAAATCTCATGAGAACACGTAACAATCTGAAATTTAATTTTCCATTTTGAAGTTACATATATATACATACACAACTCTTACTTTGCTTGACTTTAAACAACATTTTTACATGATTTGCCTATACAGTTACAGGTGTGGGGTTTTATATATACATTTCTTTTTATATGTATGTAAAACACTGGATATATTACTACAGATGGTGTTACACACATATTCTTTAAGTAAGTATTTATGTATAAATACTTTTATACGCACACATCTACATAAAGAAATAGGCATTTGCCCTCTCTGACATGAACTTGTGCGAGAAGACCATGTGAAGATTATCATTTTTGTTTTGGGTTTTTTGGAGTTTGTTCTGGGTTTGGTTTTTTTTTAAGGCACTACGCAACAAAAAGCAGTTGTCCAGAGAAAACAGGAAGCTATTCAGGGCAAATACTCTGACTGCAAAATGAAGACTCTCATTTTAAGTAAATTCTTGTTACTATTTGATTGTCAAAAGCATTGCAGACATTTAAGACTGAATATAAACCCCCACAAAACCTCATAACCAAAGCTCCAGAGAGGAAAATGTCAATGTACTTGTTGCCATTATGAACTTTGTCTAAATTTCTTCCTGCTGTATTTTAACAGTCTTCTGAGTTTCGCTGCTGAAAGTCCCACTGCAACTGCTAATCATAACCTAAAGTCTGAGTTATGTCACAACATGTTTCTTCTTACTTGAACATCTGGACATCCAAAAGTTATACTCACAACTAGACGACGAATAAGGTTAGTTACCAAATAGCTCTGAAAAAAACAATGAAAAAAATTCTGCCCTTCAAATTTACTCCCTGCAACAGTCCATCATTTGCTCTCAGCCTACCACTGTGCAGCAGAAAGCGTCTGGTGGTCATTCAAAGCTTGAACTTGCAGAGGAATCCTGTAAAATAGAGCCTGGTAGTCATGTCAGCGCTCTGGCAATTTTTTCCTCTTATTTCCTCTTTCTTTTTTTTTTTTTTTTTTTCCTTTTCCCTATTTGTATGATGCCATGATCTCAAAACATTTCAAAATTATGATGTAGAAAAAGAAATCCATCCTAAATATTTATTGTAAACTCTACTTCATTATCACATCTAAGGAAATAAAAATGTATATAATTTATAGTCTTAAATTTTAGGACCAAAACCAAGACTGCTTTAGCTTTCTGAAAAAAATTCCAATATGCACTGCTGGCTACAGACAAAGCTAGGAAACAATTCCAGGTTAAACATTGCAACACCAAAACTAAATATCCATTTATTTCTCCAACTTGATCCAAGGCAGATGGTATGAAAGACTGGAGGTTGGGTTGGTTGGTTTGTCTTTATTATTGCTGGTAACTGTACAAAATACTGATCACTCGCACAGGAGTCATGGGCCTCCGTGGGATTTACACTGTTCTCACAACCTCTGAGACCTACATAAAGCCTCTTGAATGCCTCTAAAGCTATTTAAGAATAAAAGCCTGACCATCATACAAGCAGGAGGCTTTTGATAAACAAGATGATAGAGCCTGACTTTATGCCTGCTAAATCCATGCAGTTCCATTTTAAGCATGTCATTTCAGGTTTTTTCACTGAATACCCAACAACAGCAAAAACTCTTACTGTAGGAAGACATATACTAGATTTCAAAATAATTTCTAGAAGTAAATGTATTACTTCTAGAACTACTGGAAATACCATTTTGGAAGAATTTTATAAATAAGTAAATAAAAATCAGTATATAAATGGCTTTTTTTCAGATTGCTTTTGCTGGAATTCTGCATCAACTGTACCAAATGAAGAGCAAAGTTTTGGGCACTTATAATAATGTCCTTTTTGATCGCTGTTTTGTCAACAGCCATGATGACTTGTTCCTTTTGTCTCACTGTAATACCCTGGATGTTACTGAATTTTGTATACCTGAAGTTTGTGTAGGCCACTCACAAGCAAGGCTTGCTGAAAGCTGAGAGTGTGAGCTCTTACATACCCTTTGGCAGAAGAAAGACAGGAATGATATTTTTGAATTGAAAAGGTATTCAGAATAAATCATCAGGGATGTTCACTGCTGAAAGCTTGTTCCAAGGAGATTCTCCATATCAATCCGAATCCAACAAAAATTATGCAACTAACACAGCCTTTCAAAAGCAATGAAAATCTCTTCATCTACCTAAGAAAAACAAGGAAGTGAGAATTTCCAAGAAACATCTTGGAGAGCAGTACAGGAGAACTATCCTGGCAGAGTTACTCTGCCTTCATGCTTCTTCCTTCTTGGAAGCTTACCAGAACTGGGACTGCTGGAAGGTCAGTACTGTCATGTAGGAGATGCCAGTGCCTATTACCCAAAGTGAGGACAATGGCAGAGCAACCCTTCATTTGCTGCCTCCACAGCATCTGCTCCTTCTGCACAGTTAACAGCAAGATGCATCCGTCAGCTGTGACTAATGTTCAAACATTCAAAACCATAATTTAACAAGACACGTAAGCACATAACTCACTTCTGCGGGACATAAGACTCCTTTGAGCAGTAGTGCATTGAGTGTTTGCAAAACAGCTCATCAAGACAAAAGAAACCAACTTCTAGCTGCAAAACTTGGGATGAGGGAAAGAACCCATCAAGCAAAACCACCTCCACATACTGAGGTGAGACAGGGAATACAGTTTCCAAAATTGTTGAGGCTCCACCTTTAGTCTATAGGAACACAGTAATAAAAAAAAAATTAAAAGGCAGAAATATTTCAGTCCTGTCTGTTCCTGTCCTCCCCAAACATCATCAGGCAGTTGTTCAAAGGCCATCACAGAATCAGGCTGGCCACCAGAACCAGAAGGATCTGATGGCTTCCTACCCAAGACCAACATTCAAGACGCACTTTACCAATTACCGATGAGCAATAGCATCCCCAGTCCTGCTTCTGCAGGTGGAAGGCAGGAATAACTACACACATGAAAGCAGAAAGTGAGACTTAATGTTCAGCCAGTGACCTTTGGCAAGCAACATCCTCATGTCATAAGAGCTGGTGACATCAAGGGTTCACGTCACTCTGATCCTAAAATGCACCGTTTGCATATTTACTGCCTGTTTAACAAGCCAATTTTAGGGGAAACCTTTTTTCCTCATAAATACATCATTTTTATCCAATCAGTTTCTAAAAGTCAAATGGGTTCAGTGGGACAATGAAAAACCTACAGAAGGATCTGAGCTCTTCACACAGCCATCCATCATGCCTTTCTTAAAACTAACAGCTTCATACATTCCTCTCCGGCCACCTACTAGAAGGCATCAGATATCTTAAATTACGCAACCTACCAAAGGGAGACCATAGATTTACAGCACATGTCCCTGAGTGGCTCTTTCAGCAACTGAACGATCTGGAAGCGTCTCATACCTCTCACTAAGATTCAGTTACAGCGTGTACCTCTAATGCACTAAAAGGTTTGCTTTTCCAAGGAGCACAGGATGTTTTCTCTGTCTTCTAAGCTGCTAGATTTAAATGGCAACTTAGCACAAATACAGCATCCAAAGTATGTGTAGGTATTCCTAGAATATAACATTTTCATACATTAATAAAAACACATTATGATAAGAATTTTGAAGAAAAACATTAGCTTGGCTACAAGAAGACATGGCTACAAAAACATTTAAGATCTCTCCTTACTTGAATTTGATACTGAAATCATTTTAATATGCATAAATTCTCACTATGAAGTTTTATTTCACTCACATAAAATCAGAATAAAGATCAGGTTCTGGTTTGTTTTGTTTCTTTTTTCTTCCAGACTAGACCAAGACACTAAAGCAAAAAATTAAAAGAAGTAGCAAGCAGATGTACGAAACTCCTGGTGCAGCTGAAAGTTTGCATTCAAATGTCAACATGTATAGTGATTAACCTGCCTGGGATTATGCCAGACCTCCCTGCTTCTCTGTTACTGTCACACACACTTCCTAAACACGAACCACAGTGCTCACTGAACATAAAATAGCTGTCATTCCTCCCCACTGCGGAGAAGATACAAGCTGGCTGGTTTTCATCATCCTGAGGAGTACAAGACTGATACAGCAAATCAGCAGTAGAAGGGGCAGGTTAGAACAGCAGCAATTGAGTACTATCTGCTGGAAAACAAAATAACTTGTCATGCTCAGCAGTCTGTTAATGACAGTTCAGAGAAAAGAGGGTGACCCAAGCCTCTGCATAGGAAAGGGTGCATAAGATGAAGAAAAGGAAGGTATCGTAGGAAGTAAATCCTCATTAAACGAAGCGTTACTAGTCATCTATGCTGCAGAACATTTCCCTTCATACCATCAAACCTCACAGATCAGTAACAAGTTTTCCAGCACAAGTGGGGAAACTCTTATGTCCCTGGGGTAGAATTAGGCAAACCTCTCCAAATCAAAACAAGAATGTGCTTTAAATTCCACTTCATATAATTAAACTTGACACTTTAATAACACCATGCCCTGCAGTTACACGTAGTTCTGGAAATCAAATTTTTAGGATACACATATCCCTAACACTAATTGAAAAGCTGATGGCTTTACCTAGCAAAAACAAAAACAAAGTATATTTTTCTGCTCTTTTAGCCCAGCATGCAAACAGGTGAGCAGTGGTGGTAGCACTAGGGCTGGGGATGGTACGTGGGGTCAGGGGAATGGCAGGGTTGAGGCAATACAAACTTAAGTTACTGCTTAAGACTGTGCTTTCCTACTTAAGATTATTGGAGATGAGGCTGAGGAGATCTCTGAACCACAAAGGCAAAACCTGCTATGCCAAAGGAAACACCCCAAGATTAGAAAATAATTTTGAGTAATATGTGAACTACATAAATACACATCTTTACAAAGGCAAAATCAGGCAAGCTCCTTTTAGTTTCTGGGACATATCACATGAAAAAATTAGTACTAGTCACAGAGCTCACCAATACTGTCCCCCAATGAAACACATTTTTATTTATTTTTTCAACTGATCTGATCTTTTCTGGTTGATGGAACAATAATTTTACTAGCATAAAAGTCTTCTGGTTTAGTTCTGCATAATTAAATACCTTTAAATATTGTTTTCAATTTTAAATCTCATTCAACTAAGACATTTGAGTATGGCGGCCCAAAAAAATCTAATTTTGGTCAAACACCGCTTCCCCTATATTAAACATAAGGAAGAAAAAATAGAATCACTCTAGCCTAATCTAGTGCTACTAAAGACAGTAGGGTGATAAGAAACAGGAATGAAAAGGCTCACAGTCATTTATCTACAGACAGATATGGCATAGGAAATGAGAGATTGGTTTCCAGAGTTGTAACTTTAATTTGGTGGCTTCTTTCTTAAAAGAGAAATGGAAGAGCAAGTGATAGCGGAAAGCCTCCAAAATGGACACAGGCACCCCAGAGCCTACGTGTTGAACAGCGAGCTCCAACTGTGGTATGGGCTGTTCAGAGAGGGTCTAAACTTTCATCTAGTACTCAGGGGAGATGAATGCAAGTTATTTAAAACCACGGCACATCAAGCTGGCATGTCACTTTAATATGCTGCCTATAGATTATGTTACAGCTCTGCTCTATAATGAACCTTTAGCTTCATCTCCAGCTCTCTGGTGAAACAGAGCAGAGGGACATAGCTTTAGGGTTTTAAGAATTAAGGGATTTAGTTAATTCTTCTGCCAAATACAGATGTGCAATGGTATCCCACAGCAGTGAAAAATGCCATTAGGTGCTTGATAAATGGTCTGGTTGAACAGAGATAGAATTTACAGTGAATAAGTGAAACAAAACAATCTTGCAACTGAATAGTGATGATTTACAAACCCCTCAATCTGATTTACAGCTTTGGTCTTCACTGCTTTCTAAGTGCAAGCAAAAGCCTCATTTTAATGCAGAAATAAGAAAAGTATGCAGGTACTCACCTGAAGTATACTCAGCAAAAAAACCAAGGGCTCAGATGCTTTCCCAGGGCCAGCCTCAGCCAGGGACACAAGAAAATGCAAGAGGGCAGAAGAGGTATCAGGGAGAGTGCCAGAGCTGTGCCTGGAGGGCTGGGGATGCCCATACCAGCAGCGTGCACGTGTCGTGCTGCACAGAAACCCACGTCAGGCAGAAGGAGGAACACGCTGTTCTGTAGCAATGGCATTATCTACGCACAAGTTTTGCACTAAAGGGCAACATGAAAACAGAACAAAGCACTGAAACATTGCAGACTACTGCTGCTTCATGTGGTGGATAACAAACAGTGCTTCCATCAGGTATGTAGAACATAATAACCAAAAGGAGAAAATAAAAAGGAGACCTTTGCCACTCATTTGTAAGTGGTACTTAACTTGACAATGAAACTCATCACTCCTTGTTTCAGAGCCCAGTGAGGGAAAGGGCTTGAAAACACACAAACCAGGTTGGTATTCACTATAAATTCAAGCACAATTTAGCAATCACCATTTTTTGCAAGGTTAGGAGGTAGGAGAAGTGTCAGGCCGTAGCTGCCCCAGAGGACATGGCTAGAGTTACACCTTCCCCAGGAAGGCACCAGAACAGATACTGCTTTACTCAAGAGCAAGTTTTTGAATCTGGACTAAGAGTTGCAGTGGGTGCTTGCAGAGATGAAATCAGCCCTGAACTGAACAGGAATTCTTATATATATATTAAAATATATATTATTTCTGAAGATTTTGGTAGTAGTGCTACATTGAAAAATTTTCAAAGGTGTGACCCCTGCAGATATTTCTTACTATCTCTGTTTCAAGGCTGGTATGCATCAATAAAAAGCTGTACTACGGAAACTACCTCTGGTTTCTCCCTCAGCATGGTCTTGCATGACAGCTTTCCAGTGCCTGCTGGCAGCAGGTCAGCTTGTACTTTGAACAAAAAACTTAGTGTTGCAACATCTCTCTCCTCATTCTGCAGCACTAAAATGGAACACACAGAGACACATGCATGTATATTTTTAATGTCTACATTAAAATGAAATAAACATAAAATCCTACTTAAACATGAGTCTGTTTAATCCTTGCAATAACTTACACATTGGCTTTGAAGAACTTAAAGACAAGAAAATAGCATCTTAAATAAAGTTTCAAAATCCATTAACAACAAAACATTTTCTAAGCAGAACTAAAGTAAATTTTTCAGTGAACTGCTGATAAGGAAGAGCTTGCTGAAAGTGTTGAAAGACATCATCTCATCCTTCCCTCAAGGGTGAGAGTCTGCTTTGGTCCTTGCTTTTTTTTTTTGTAGCCTGGCTCAAATAATCTAAGCTTTCTTTTTACCTTAAAAGAACTGTGTTGTGGTTTAAGGTTTGGGGAAGGGGAGGGACAGGTGGAGCGGCTATTCCACTCCCCTTCCTGCCACACTCTATAAAAGGACACAGGAAGTTCTGCTCGCCCCTTCCTCGCTGGGATTGCTGCTGGCTCCAGACGGCTCTGTGGCTGCTACAACTCCACATGGCTCGGGAGGAATCCAGCAACATCCGAGGATCGGTGTTGTATCTATTTGTATATATACCTTCCCTTGATACCTCTGTATATTTCCCTTCCTCTGATATCCCTTTTGTTACTCCCTGTTAAAAGTTGTAATCTTGATTTCCAGCTTTGCGTGAGGCCTTTCTTCCTCCCCTGGGAGGGAAGAGGGGAGGGGGAAGAGGGGTGGCACAAATTCTGCTCTGGGGGGGCTTGCCCTGAGCCTTAAACAGAAACAAACTGGAAGAAAAGAGACAAGAAGGGGAGCAAATTATTCTGGCAGGATTCAAAATCAGAAGTGAAACGGAAGGGCGAGGCATATTTGCAAGGATAAAATCACCTTATTTCAGCTTTGCTATAAAGAGGGGGAGGGGGGGAATGTACCTTTTGAAGCAAGAAGGGAGAGGGGGGGAAAAAAAAAAAAAAAAAGGTTACTTCAGTAGAGAAACACTTACTGGGTAAAAAATAAAGACAAAATGTTGAAGTTCTGGGTTCAACACCGCATTTTTTAATAAATAAGCTGTTAAAGTGAGCCAGCCAGGTAAAACTTTTAGGCAAGACTCTCCATCTGCTGCCAGAAAGGAAGTTTTTCNTCCTGCCCAGATGCAGGATTCTGCACTTTCCCTTGTTATATTTCATTAAATTTTTCCCCGCCCAACTCTCCAGCCTGTCCAGGTCTCGCTGGATGGTAGCACAGCCCTCTGGTGTCTCAGCCACTCCTCCCAGCTTGGTGTCATCAGCAAATTTGCTGATACTACACTCAACTCCCTCATCCAGGTACTGTCATCACTACAGCATCCATCCATGCACCAAAGGTGGGACCTCCAAACAGCATTTCAGTGCTTCTCACTGCTCTGTCTCCAGAAAAGCACTTTGTTTTGCAGTAAGCCTATGTATTACTGCATTCAGAAAGCTCTAACTGTAATCTGTTGAGCTGAACTACTTATGCTTGCAGAGTTAGTATTAAGTACCCAAGTGGAGAAGAAAGGGAGTAGAAGGTAAAATCATTATGGTGATTGTTTACAGTAGGCAGCTGCTCCAGACTGTGTTTATGGATCCCAATACTTGCATATCTTAAGAGCTCAGAATTCACCACCTGCTTAGATGCTTTCCATCATATTTGAAAAGTCACAGTAGTCTGGTGAAGTTTCACTGACTGGAAAAGAGGAAACATAACCCCCATTTTCAAAAAGGGGAAAAAAGGAAGACTCGGACAACTACAGGCCGGTCAGTCTCCTCTCTGTGCCCAGCAAGATCATAGAGCAGATCCTCCTAAAGGCTCTGCTAAAGCATATGAAAAATGAGGACATGATTGGTGGCAACCAACATGACTTCACCAAAGGCAAATCATCCCCAACAAATTCAGTGGCCTTTTACAATGGAGTTACAGTGCCGGCAGATGAAGGAAGAGCAAAAAACGTCATCTACCTGGCCTCAGGCAAAGTGTTTGACGCTGTCCTGCATGACATTCTGGTCTCTAAATTGGAGATGTGGATTTGATGGATGGACCTCTCAGTGGATAAGGAATTTGCTGGATGGTCACACTCAAAGATTTGCGATCAATGGCTCAATGTCCAAGTGGAGACCAGTGACAAGTGGTGTTCCTCGGGGACCAGTACTGGGACTGGTCCTGTTTAACATCTTTGTCAGTGACAGGGACAGTGGCATTGAGTGCTCCCTTAACAAGTTTGCTGATGACACCAAGCTGTGGGGTGCAGCCGACACGCTGGAGGGAAGGGGTGTCATCCAGAGGGACTTTGACAGACTTGAGAGGTGGGTGCATGCCAACCTCAAAAGGTTCAATAAGGCCAAGTGCAAGGTCCTGCACCTGGGTCAGGGCAATCCTAAACACAAACACAGGCTGGGTGGAGTAGGGATTGAGAGCAGCCCTGAGGAGAAAGACTTGGGGGTGCTGATTGATTAATAGCTCAACATGACCAACAATGTGCAAGAGCAGCCCAGAAAACCAACTGTATCCTGGCCTGCATCAAAAGATGTATGACCAGCAGCTTAAGGTAGGTGATTCTCCTGTTCTGCTCCACTCTTGAGAGACCTCACCTGGAGTACTGCATCCAGCTCTGGAGCCCCCAACACAAGAACAACATGGACCTGTTGAAGGAGGTCCAGAGGAGGACTACGAAGATGATTAGAGAGCTGGAACACCTCTCCTGTAAGAACAAGCTGAGAGGTTTGGGATTGTTCAGCCTGGATAAGAGAAGGCTCTGAGGAGACCTCATTGCAGCCTTCTAGTATCTGAAAGGAGCCTACAAGAAAGTTGGGGAGGGACTTTCTACAAGGGCTTGCAGTGATAGTGCAAGGGGTAACGGGTTCATTACCCATTAGAGGGTAGATTTAGATTAGATATAAGAAAGAAGTTTTTTACTGTGGGGGCAATGAGACACTGGAACAGGTTACCCAGGGTGGTTGTTCATGTCCCAACCCTGGAAGCATTCAAGGCTAGGTTGAACGGGACTTTGAGCAACCTGGTCTAGTGGGAGACATCCCTTCTCATGTCAGAGGGGTTGAAACTAGATGATCTTCTAACCCAAACCATTCTACAATTCCATGATATTAAAGCACAATAGGCAGAGTTTATTAGAGTCAGGTATTTGCCCACAAACAACACAAAATTCCTCATGCAGCCTGAAGAAATAAAAAATATTCACTCAAGAGCCACATCAGCTCTGTGCCATATTCTTCATTTGTCTGTAGGTTTCTGAAGCCAAAGCACATTAAAAAAAGCGAGAAAAATTCTCTTGAAAACAAAGGTTCTATTCATCACTTATGAAAATATTCATTTACTAGCATCAAAATACATTTCAACATGTGTAAAAACCAGGATTGTCTCAGCTTTTCTTTTCTGAGCAGTAACTCTTTGTAGGCAGACTTATGTTTGACCAGGAAACTCTATTAAGATATACAGGAAACATCAACAGCATCGTAACACATGAAGTGAAGCATTTTTCCAAGTTTGGCTTCAGATTTTGTTTCAGAATTAGGATCAACTCACTTCCACAAGTTTGCACTGTCCCAATTAGCTGCAGCATGCAAGTCTGGGGCACCCTAGGAAATATCCCAAGCAGCTTAGGGACTCTGGTGGAGCTCTGCCACACAGCAGAGATAGAAAGCACAAGCTTCATGCCCAGAGACAACATACAGTAAATGCTCAAGTAAATTACTGTCTGGGTGAGCCAAAGGAGGAAAGTTCAGGGTGTATTAAATTTTTTCTATCTGATGAAAAACAGATTACAAAAGGTATGAGAAACAGATTTGTCTCCACACAGCTTTCCACACATATCCCGCTGCCAGAAAAGCTAAATGGCACAGTTCAAAAAAGGAGTCATGCCAGCTGTCATATTCCTGTATATAGAGTGAACCAAATGAAGAAAGGAAAAGCTATTAAGGTTAGAGTTTCACTTAAGGGGAGTGTATTAATTCAATTTTTTCCCCCACAATGTGTTATTTAAAAATCCAAAATCTAGCTTAACTTATTACAAGAAGCCCATTCTTACACAAAATAGGTTTTCAAAGTAAATGAATTAGACATGCAGACGGCCAATCAAAATTATGTCCCAGTGATAACTGTGGCGTGCTGCGCTTACACATTTGTTACATTCTGCTCTCAGTTACCTCATTTTAAACAACAGCATATGGAGACATAAGGTACATATTGTAAATACCATTCTTTCCCCTCTTCAGAAAGAGGAAACATGGAGTTTACCTCTATTACAATCCCATAAAGTTCATAATAACTGGGACCAGGCCAGATATTTATGCAACATGATATGGACCTTTTCCATACCTTTTCCATTTCCATACCTTCTTCCAGAATCTTTGTTTTAGTGCCTTTTAAAACTATTACAAATTTATAAATCAAGCAATGGATTTTCTACACATCTTCAACACAGGTTCAGGTTACTGTTATTAATATATCTACTTACTCTGACATTTCCTCGGGATCTTGCCTGCCATGCTCCATTCCCTACTTCCAAGGGTTTCCCCACACATGACACATGCTTGTTAAAACAGCAGCAAACACAAGCAAAGAAGCTTTCTGGCATAATACATATTTTTCACTGGCTACAGATTTGTCTCCCCCTGATCAGAAGAAACCAGTAAAGCCAGTCCAGGAATTTTTGAAGGACAAAGGAAGCCCAAAGCTTTATTCCTTAAAGGGCTTATTCCATATAGCACAGCAGTTTGTATTTAGCACACTCATGATGGACGAATTATAGAAATAAGTGTATGTATTCATCCTCCACCTTTTTCATCTGGATATGTTGCAGGCAGAAGATACCCACCAACCACTGCTTTCCATCCATAGTGCTCAACTTCGTCATTTCACCACTGCACAGAACAAGGCACTGGGCAGATTGTTCACACCCTCACATTCAGTAATCAAAGTGAATTAGCAGTTCAGTTCTCATTTTAAAGTATGGAGGGACCTCATTCAACATTTCTGGCAGGTCACGTCCAAGAAATTCACGAGGCCAATGCCCAGCCACCCACTCCTCCCCACACTGCTGGAGGTGACCCTGTGGTACATGGGGTGATGTATCAGTTCCGTGCACACAGCACTCCATATTCCAGCATCCAATGAAGTCCCAAGCAAGACATTCCTGCACACCTCTACTGAAAGTTCTCCCCACCCTTTAACGCTCTGGGCTCGTGGCAACTTGCAATGCCTCATGAAAACTAATAGAAAAAAACAAACTTCCCCCAGAGTGCAATCTGTCAAAGGAGAATTCATTTACGACTTGGCTGAACAAGTTTCTAAGTACCAAGGGCTTCCTGGCAGGCAGGAAGAATTATTCAAATCCCACTTGATTTCCACACCCCTCCCCCTTCTCTTGCTTTGCCTATGCTGCCACCAGAAGCTGGAGCCACTGTCAGTAACCAGCCACTTTGCCCTACTTATTTTCCTAACAGGGTCAAATTCTACTACACATGCCACGTCCTGTTTATTTCTGAAGGTCTCTAGCAAACCAGCTGCTCTGCAATTCACTTTACCACATATACGTGAAACTGCATACACTATGTCCCAATAAAACAGCTTTTGGAGAGTCTGCAACACTTTGGCCACTATGTAATCAATTTAAACACTTGGATTTGATGTATCATTTTCAGAAACTTGGAGGTTTAACATGTTGCCTGTTTAATTACACACCCAACCCAGGTTATAAGAAATCTGCAAAAATTTGTTTCTGGAATTATAAAAAAAACCCAAACACACCAAACACAAAAAAACTTGGCACAGCTCTGTGCCCTAAAGTCCTGAAATATTTATAATGCTACTTGATCAGAGGAGCTAGTGCTGCCACCCTCACACATTCAAAAACCATGAGTCAGGCCCTAGAAATAAGGAGTGTTTTTTAATCTCATTATTTTAATGCCAAGATACACTCTGAGGTCTCACTGGGTTTTTCTACCTACTTTTCTAGAATCTTCAATGCAACACTGAGGAATTATTTTGATAATTTAAATTGAATCCAGATTTTGATACAAGCACATCGCTGCAAAGGACTGGGAGCTTAACAGCATCCCCCCACCACTCCCCTCCTAAAAGTTCACAGTCACTGTGACATCCAAGATCAGCACCTACCAAGAGTAACTTTAGGTTCCTCTATAATCACAACCAAAGCATTCTTTCCATGGACTCCCTCTTGGAAAGGCTGCTTTAGGAATATCACTGCAGCAAGCAGGGACACAGCAAAAGAGGTCCAAGACAGCTATGGGTGGTCCCGAGTAACATTTTGCTGGGGTTAAATGACAGGTATGTTGGCTCTGTTGCAGTGCAGTGTGGCCCCTCTGATGACTTAGATTTTGGCTCCATTTTAGTTCAAGCTTTTCAACAACTCAACCTTTAGTCTTCCTCCCAATGTGAAGAAAAGGGATGGGGATGGTTAAAGCAGTATCTTCTTGAGATTTTTAACCAATGCTTTGCTTTCAAACTACTGAACAGATATCAACCACATGAAGTTGTTACTTTCTTTACAAAGCAGTTTAGCCCTATGGCATTGTAACAACCTCATGGGCAAGTGAAATCTAAACTCTCCATGCTCTCCTGAATCAAAACGGCCTGAAGAAGAAGAGCAGCTACAGCTGCCTGCTACTCTCCCAGCTTCATGGCATCTTGTGGCAGGGTCTGAAAGATAGCCCCATACACAGTGCCACAAGAAACTGAAATATATAGTTCAATCTATATGCCCAAAGTGGTCACACATCTGTCAGGAGACTGAAAGCCAGATGCTCCTTTAGACCCATTTCATCACCTCCCAGATAACACCAGCCACAGAATTTACCTTGAAGAAGCCAGCAGTACTTTTTGGACTGGCAACCCAAAGCATGCATATGCTGCTAACAGCATCCATGCTTGCTCAGGAATCCAGTGGTACCCAAGTGCTCTCTGATGAATAGAAAAGCAGCTTGTTTCTTGATGCTGCAACATTTCCTGCAACTGTACCAATAAAGCAAAGCTGCTATATGATCTTGCTTTTCTGATTAAACAGAAACCCAGTGCTGGGCACTGCAAAGCCAGGACATACTACAGTCTGGCAAGGACTGGCACGATAAAGAAAAATCAGAAGGAAAAGGATGGTTATGGACTTAGAATGCAGTACTTGGGCAATTCAAAACAAAGGCAAGATATCCCTGCAAATACTTAGACAAAGTCCAAACCTTTCGTCCTTTGTCATTTGGAGCTTTCTGACATATATCCTATATATTTGATTTTAATAGTTTTGTGGGGTTTCATAGTTTGAGGGTTAGGGGGGTTTTTTTGATACCTAGTTTTTACTATTCCCTTCATTCCTATCCCATCATCCGCTTTTCTGAACCTTAAACCCCCTTAATGCCACAAATAATAACAGCTTTTGAGCAGCTTTTCTCTGAAATAATAACTGTAGTGGGTCTGTCTGAGCTGATTTTCCCCATACAGCCCTCATGCTGCAGTACTAGGACCCAGAGAGTGTTGATAACACACACCCTTGTTATGACTAGCAGTGCCCACACAGCACCAAAGGTACAGGGAGGGCAAGATCTGGGAGGGGATACAACCCGGACAGCCGACCTGAGCTGACCAATAGGATACTCCATACCATATGACGTCAGCTCAACTATAAAGGGAGGAGGACGGGGGGGATTCGGGGGAAGACATTTGTCCTCCAAGCAACCGGTACGCGTTCTGGAGCCCTGCTTCCCGGGACAGGCCCGACACCGCCTGCGGATGGGAAGTAGAGAGTAACGGCTTTGCTGCTTTTGCTTCGCGCGCGCGCGACCTTGCTTTCTCTGCTGTTTATTAAAACTGCTTCTTATCATAACCCACGGGTTCTTCTTTTTCATCTTACTCTCTCCCCGCTTGCCTTGCTGACGAAGGTTTGGGGTGTGTGGGGGGGGGAGTGATAGAGAGACTAGGGGTGGGCACTGGGCACCCAGCCAAGGTAAACCCACCACAATAACGAACAGCAAAAAACACCTGGTAGACTTCTTTTAGCGCTAAGGCAGATATCCTCAGGCTAAGGAAAGCAAGAGGTAAAAAAATGAAGGCAGTACGAATTGCATTCTTGCAAAACTACCTCTTTACACTAAAAAAAAAACAACCCACAGATGGCAAATTGAAAGACTCAAACCTATTTGGCAGAAACTCAAAAATAGCACTAGAAAACCAACTCTGATTCAGTTTGAGTGGTTAGCAATCGTAAATGCCAAAGTGAGGTATTTCCTAACACATAATGCCCATTGTTATGCATTACGTTTCCCAGAATTGACACTAATATTACATAAATGCCACTGCATCTAAGTCTAAAAAAAATTTGCATGCCACCACTCTCGAATGATCTCTTCCCCTGAAGCACAACAGTTATACATTACACATAATTCATCTTTAGCATCTTATTCTGAGTAATATTTTTCTTCATGAGGGATCCCCTCTTGTTCAGGCCTCACCAATCCCACCTATTCACCTTCCTCAAGTCATACGGGAATTTTTTTCAAGGGAAAGAGTCCATGCCGTAAGATAAAGGCTGACTTGTACCAGGTAACCATCATCAGGGCAAAGCAGGACAGGAGAATCTCTACAAAACCTTGTCTGGCATCCTAGGGATACATTCTTTGCTAAAGAAAGCAACAGAAGACATAGAAAGCCGAAATCAAGAGCTAAATGAACAGGCATAATTAGGATATGCAATAAAACCTAGTAGAGAGCTGCGTACACAGCGAGCAAGTAACACAGGAGTTATCAGAAGCACTCAAGGCACTCTATTCTGTTGAAGAGGTCTGGAACCAGTTGACATCAATGGCTATAGCATCCAACATCATGTACTTACACCCATCTGTCTCCATCACAATGTCAAAAGCATGCCTAGCATGCAAGGAGAAAGCAGAGAAGGTAAAAAACCCAACAGTTTAGCCTTCTCCAATAGCAGAAGGTTGCAAAGCAAAGCACCAACATGGACTGGTTTGCACTAAATCCTTACTTTGACTGCTGTAATCAGAATTTCCTGTGAGCAATTTCTAGTTATTTAATCCCACACCATCCAAGGCAGAGTTATAAACTGATCTGGGCTGTCAACTGCAACAGCAGCAATTTTCATCAGGTCAGGTATCAAAACAAATTAGTGTCATTTGAATTTGTAATAATCAGCAGTTTCTACATTTTAAAGTTAAAGTGTACATGTGTCAATGGAAGAAAATACTCCCACAGAGGAGCTACTCAACCAGCCAGAGAGTATCACATCCACTCTGACATAAAAGGGATGGTGATACTTTCATCCAGATAGATATTGCAAGAATTCAAGTCTCCAAGATTTAAGTGCTCAAGGAAACCAACTTTGTTTTCACATTCAAAGTGAATTGCACTTCTAGACATATACACAATATTTATTCCATCAGTCAAAAAAGCTACTTATATTTTGTTCATAAGCTCTACTTTTAGAATAGTTCAGAAGACCTAGTTTTACAAAACTATACAAAAAAGGACCTACTCTGACGTACTAATCTCTAGTTTAACAGTGCAATAATTGTATACTGCAAAGAGAGATAAGGAGACAGAGCAACTCTACAGCATTTCCAGAGCAAAGGGTAGTAAAACACCACCACATGCCTAATACACAAAGATTCCTCATCCCCAAATGCTACTAAACCACTGAATTTAGCCCTGTAGTTTTAGTGATGGAAATTGACTGGCTGAACAAAGGTTTCTAATCCAGCTCTAAGGATGTCACACAAACATCTCTGCCAGTCAGTTCTCTTACGACTAACAATCACTACCTGATGCATCTTTGTGAGAAAGTTGGCTGGAAAAGGTCAAATGTCTCCTCCATGTAAGTCAATGTTTCTTTTCTTCTGGTAACAACAGTTTGAAGACTCAACAGGGCAGAATACTGAGCAGCAATGCACATCAGCATCAGCTGAGCCTTAAGTAAGAGTCATCTTATGAAGACAACTTATATGTCTAAAATTACACTTTTGTTCAAGTGCTTCTGCAGTGCCAAGGCTTAGGTTCTTTGCACTTACAGAATTACACTCCATCTGCACAACAGTAAAATAATTCAATTTACAAATCGAATATGGTCTCAAAAGAGATTCATGTAAGCCCCTGCTACAATGACTTTTGCTTACAGACAGTTGCCAAAATACGACAGCTGGAAAGGGGAGAGAATAGACTGTGTCCATAGCTGACAAAAGCTGTAATTTAATAAGCTTTCAGTGGCAGTTTTCACAGCTTAGTACACTGACAGACATGTCCCAGCAAGTCTGCCTTTGGCACATCTAGACTGTACTGTCCCCAGGTATGTGCCCCCACCATTGCTCTAGCAGCCTCAGCTCCCAGGGCCAAACCTGCTGGGCGAGCCTCTGCTGCACCTACTATCCCTGCTTAGGGCACTGATGGAGGAAGACTTCCACCAGTGGAGTTGACTTTGAGCTCCGACATGGTGAGGCTACCATAGGTTTTCTTCTGCTAACCTTCTTAAGCCAGTGATTACCACTGACAGAGCGTGAGGACCAGTTCACATACAAGAAAAGTGTCAGGTCTGACACGAGCTTATGCCCGTTTTAGTTAACTGCCAATGGTTTGGGATTTTTCCACTCTCAACTCTGTGCATTAAGAAAAGATTTAAAGAGGACAGGAACTCAGGCTGCCAGACAGGATGCAATGCTGCCTGCTTTCCAACCACTACTGCTTCCTTTGCAAGGTTGATTGTGTCCCCTGTTCACTATCTACATCATATTTGATCAAGCCATGAATCCAGAGAATCAGTCCCTCACAAATGACTAGTACACTGTCCCCTGATGGTTGACTATACTCTGCTTGTCAGAACACATACTTCGAGGGATGGCTTTTCTTTCCTGAGTAATTGCTAACAAGCCCCCTTTGACACTGGACAGAAAACACTCTTACTTGTTCTGGACTCAAAACACCAATTTGATGAGGAGCTGCAGAAAGCCAATAGAAAACAAGATAAGTTACTCTACCAAGATGTCTCTGATGTTTAAAGCTTTACAACCCTCCCATTTCCTTATCAGTCTAAGAAAAGCAACCCCAATCCAACTTCCACAAGCTTTCTCGCTTGTAAATCCCCACTGTTTGGTTTTGTGTTTTGCCTTTTTTTTTTTTTTTTTNTTTTTTTTTTTTTGTCCTTTTAAAGGTATTAGGTAAAGTAGAACAGCACAGAAGGAATTGCTTAGATATGTGAGCAATCCCATCACTCTACCTCTCCATGTCTTTCACAAAATCAAGCTAAGTCTAGAACTGCAAAGAGAAGAGGTAGAAATCACTGGCAAGGGAGCCTCCCCTCCACCCCCAACCCAATAATTTTGGCCTCTTACTTGACAGGAAAGAAAGAAAAGTCTCACTTACTAGCTGCACTGGACTTGAAACTATGTCTGGCTTGTCATGTATAAGATGTACATTAGAAAGAAAAAGCTTTAATAGCAGATGTACTATAAACTTTCAGATTAAGCTGTTCTGTCTGGCAGAGGGAGCGTTTGCACAGCAAAGGTGCTTTCTTTCAAGGGTTCTGAAGAAAAATGTTCTATAGCTAGTTTCCACCAAGGTGATACAATCTTTTTTAATAACAAAATACATCTTTATTTATGTCTGCATTTTTCACATTTACAGCACTTTGCCTTCACTCTACGGAATTCCCTTAAAAAATGTCAAATGCTATTACTACCAATTCATCACCACACTTAACTGAGACACTTTGATCATTTTCTTGACAGGTTTCATAAATTTTGAGTGTAAGAACATCTAAAGATGATCCTTATACATTCATAAGCACAAAAGCTTAACAAACGGAGTTTTACCCTCCTGAAATTGATATACTCTACATTAATTCAGGTTTAGCATCTAAATCACTATTCAGGCCTTCAAAATAACTATGAAATAACACAAAATAAAATGTTTCTGTTGCCTTCCCATGGTAAGCACTTCACATTGTTTGATCATTTGTTAGAGGAAGAACTAGATACTGCATTAGGTCATCTCTTAATATAGACCAGGGTAAGCCAAACTTCTTTCATATCCAGTTAACACACAAACCATTTGACCTTTCCAACAGGACTACTAAAGACCTGGCAAGATCCACTTTTTAGCCTACGGGACTTCACACAAGGCATTACATTTTGCTTCAAGGCTTTGTTACAGGCACAGCTGACAGCAATTGTGAGAGTACATATTTTCAAATGCTTTCAACTACCAGATGCCTTTTTCTCTTGCTTTTACTAAGCTTAACTGTTTAAGTGAAGTTTCTAAGACAAGGCTAACTCAGAATGAGATAGCAACTATAATAATCCATAATAGAAAAATATTGTGGACTATTCTACTTGAAGTTTTCTGGCCTATGTTCAAAAAACACCAATCTCATAAAGAATGCATAGCATCTTCCTGGTTTGAGTGCA
The DNA here is from genome assembly GCA_013401335.1 of Brachypteracias leptosomus. Classification (NCBI taxonomy): domain Eukaryota; kingdom Metazoa; phylum Chordata; class Aves; order Coraciiformes; family Brachypteraciidae; genus Brachypteracias; species Brachypteracias leptosomus. Next base: position 63,807 of record VYZX01007709.1, on the reverse strand, counting down.
GACTAACACTTGGTGTACCTCAAAGCTTGATACTATATAGACAGAATAGACATCCAGGTGCCAAAGAATTACTAATTTCACTCCAAATTTTCTGGATTGTAAAACACCAAAGACTACTGTTTTCCCTGTTAAGTAAAAATAATGGATTGACAGCAGAAGTCTTTGTGCTCTGTAGCTTTTAACTACATGTGGTGGGTTTACCCTGGCTGGGTGCCCGGTGCCCACCCCTAGTCCCTCTATCACGCCCCCCCCCACAACCCAAACCTTCGTCAGCAAGGCAAGCAGGGAGAGAGTAAGATGGAAAAGAAGAAGAACCCGTGGGTTATGATAAGAAGCAGGTTTAATAAACAGCAGAGAAAGCAAGGTCGCGCGCGCGCGAAGCAAAAGCAACAAAGCCGTTACTCTCTACTTCCCATCCGCAGGCGGTGTCGGGCCTGTCCCGGGAAGCAGGGCTCCAGAACGCGTACCGGTTGCTCGGAGGACAAATGTCTTCCCAGGATCCCCCCGTCCTCCTCCCTTTATAGTTGAGCTGACGTCATATGGTATGGAATATCCTATTGGTCAGCTCGGGTCGGCTGTCCGGGTTGTATCCCCTCCCAAATCTTGCCCCCCCACACACACACCCCGTCAAAACAAGGCTGTGTGTTATCAACACCTTCTGGCTTCCAGTACTGCAGCATGAAGGCTGTATGGGGAAAATCAGCTCAGACAGACCCACTACACTACACACCAGAACTATTGAGTATACTCCACTGGTGCAGCACTTATCTGCTTTGAGGGTGTGCATCACAACATAGTCTTCAATTTAAAACACGCTATTTTGTCCTCCCACTACCTCTGTACTTGGGTCATCAGATGCAAAAGACTGCATGGTCAGAACCTCACTGGTGCCTTGGAGTGACAAAAAATATTAAAAGCATCTATTAACTGACAGTGTTGAAAGTTGAGGGATGAATGAAGTAGAGAAATGGAAAAAGAAGGTGGGAATATCCCCATGCAGCACTATGCAAGTTTTTTAACTCAGATTTTTTTACAGCCTGTTCAGTAAGAGTGCCCTTTATTCCCCAACTTGAAACCTCAGATCTGTTCCGCAGAAGTGTTCAGTGGCCACAGGCATACACAGCTGGCTGGTGTGTGAGTAGCAGTCAGTCACAGAGTGGCACCTAACCCCTCCTCACAGATGTACCAAACATAACAGCATCCACATTTTGTTTCTCTCCTCTCTCTCAACTTAATTATAAACCTTATCTACCAGCAAACTTGTCTGAGAAGAGCATCATAGCCTTCATCTAGACCTGTATAGCTCACAATCACCTACCGACACTTTACAGCAGTAGCTTGTCTGCATTTAAACCAGGTTTGTGGAGTTAGTGACACCGAACCTCTTATGCATCAGCTCCATCTTCAGCATCACACATCAGAGCAGCAGAACAACATAAATTCCTTAACACAAGCAAGTCTTTAAGTCAACATGGTAACTGAAGCTATGTGCACCTCAAAGGATTCTGTGCCCAAAGTCCATAGTCTTTTTCCCTCCACCCATGCCAGCTCTTCTAAGATAGTACCTCTCTTCACAAATTCGGCTTAAGGACCACTCATAATAAGGGAACCTGAGCAGATAATTTTGTCTTATTTTCCCTACTTTCACTGCCCTGAGGACTCTGAGTCATTCAAAGACACTTGTAACACCAGCCCTAGCAGTGGCCTCCTTTCCTTCTTCCCTCTATTCTTGTAAGAGTCACCAATGGAAGTAAACATAGTTCTATTTCTTGTATTTGTTCAAACTTCAGCATCTTTTTTTTTTTTCCTCTTTTCAACCACTGGCAGTAGGAATACCACCTTTCCCATATTTCCACTGCTTTAGGCACATGAAAGACAGTTTTCTCTCACACTTTCCCTTATATTGATAGCATATGAAATCTATTCTTAAAAAGTCAAAACAAATTAAAAAAAAAAAAAGCCAACAATGTTATCTCCTGGCTCCATACCAAAGTCAAACAAACAAACCTTTCAACACCACGTCTCTTCTCACAATGCCTTCTGATAGCCATCGGCCAATGAATAATGAGAAAAACGGTTACACTAAAAATAGCATCTCCAAACGGTGGGGAAGTCCCCAGAAGTTGTCAAGCCTCCAGGGCCAGATACTCGCAAAGAAAACATGCCTAATTTTTTTGCAGTTACTATTCAATAAATGGTCCTACTTCTTGGCCTCTGGAAAAACTGCCGATTTTGCATCTGCTCTGAACATCTAATCAGAGTTTATTTTTTCACTACATCTGTCTTTGAGAAGCAGACACTGCAAATAAATACTTTAGTTTTTCCATCATTAAATATTTCACTTGTTCTCCTCATACCATAACTAATCTGGCATTTATATGGCGAAAAAGAGTTACCAGCACTTTATAATGTAAAAAGAATATGTTCACACATCAGACTAGATATCCCTCAGCTACAAACGCTTTGGTTCCTTCAGCTACAAGTTCTTTGGTTCCTTCCCCCCTGCTACCCCAGCACAGTCAGCTTTACTTTTAGGGGAATGACATCAGTAGAGGAACTATTTTAAAATAAGTTAGCTTCCTACACGATCTGAGGAGGCTGTCTGACAAATAAGGTCATGAACAGAGGAGATGCAGACACTTTTCTTCTGCCTCTTCTCCCACACCCTCCCTTCTTCCCAACGCCACCCCAGTGATGGTCTGTCTTGCTTTAAACTTCACAGTAGAACAGACAAGTGAAAGAAAACAAATGGCCAGGGAAAACATAGCCCTTTTTCCAATTTTCAGCAGAGGTTAAACAGAGGTGGGAAAAGAGGCATTTGGGAAATTATGTCTGTACCAGCTGATCTCTCTTTCCATCTTCAAGTTAGACTAAAGAGCTCTCTAAGGAGGATGTTGCTTGCAGGCAACTAAACACTAACCAGCATTCTTAAGACTTTCAGAAAACTCACTCATATTAAACCACTTACACAGCTGGGAGCTTTATAATTGTCCATATTCCATTCAATTCCCAAAGACAAACCTCTGCTCCTTCAGGACTCAGTGCAGAGAGGATACAGACTTTGGCACTGGCAGCTCATTTGTCATTCTCAGTATTTATTGTTTTTTCAAGTAAACCACATCTTATAAACAAAACTAAACAGAGCAGAATAATACTTCTTGCTTTGTGTCTTGGCTAACCCCACCCATTTCATAAGCACTCATAGCTCCTGTAAAACGCAGCATTTATTGCCCCAGGAGCAGCATCAGCAGATAAGTGCTGTCTCCATTGCCAGGAAGCTGCAGTAGTGGAACATGTCTTCAACTGTATTTTGTGCAAATTATCACAACTCGCTGGCAAATCAAACCAGCACAGCAATGCCAGCAGCTGCCAGTTAAGGCTTAGTTAGTAGCTCCCAGTAGCTTCCAGGATGAAATATAAAGTTACCGACGCAATTATCACTGGCCTGACCAGCAGTTGTTCTAGTGTTTCTCTCCTCTTTCATGTGCCTGCTTGAAAGACCATCTCCCCAGTTTCCCACTGCAATAACTTATTCTACACTTACACAAAATACGTGTATGTTTGGAAACTTAGACAGAAATGGTTTTACTGGAAATGACACATACAACGTAATAAAATTATTCGCACAAGCACAAGGGCAAGAGGCTCAGCCAGACTCTAGTCAAAGCTGACATCCTCTATGTCCATTCAAAGCATCATTTTCATTTATTCTATTCTCATTAGTATTATTTTCACAGATGTTAATGACTTTAAAATAGCTTGCTTCCAAATATTAAGATGACCAAAGGCCAAATCCCAGAATAAGCAAACACTGTGCAAAACCAATCATACATGCTCCACCTACATCGGTGACTTGCTGGGTAACCACATACATACCCTGGGCAGGAGGAAAGACAAGTGAAAGAGCAGAGGGGACAACTCTGCCCATAGTGACCTCCTGATACCAGCATGAAGAATGCAGTATGCTCGTGTGGGATGAATATCAGGCAGTTGATGTGCTGCATATGAATTCCCTACTTCATCCCAAGGTGGGCTGTTCTTCCACCTACGCTCTGGGTGTACTGCTTGCTGACAGACTCATTATTATGACTCTTCCATCAACTATAAACTCGTAACAACACATAAAAGCATTCTTGAAACAGATGAAATAATGAAAACTGAAAAAATGCAAAAAGAAGGGGCTATTTCTAAGGTGGGGGAGGGGGCTGGTTTGTTGGTTTCATTTTTTTTTCCAGAGGCAGAGTGACCACTGAAGCAGGAAGAAGCTGAGAGAGAGGAAAAAAACACACTGAAAAAAGCTGCAATAGAAAACCAGAGCTGTCAGTCAGATCAAGCATTTCAAGGCATGAGTATTCCATTAAATTCTTACAGGAGGAGAAAGGCAAATAGTGAAACATCTTCTGAAGGAAGATGGCTAGAGTTGCCACTAGGATTGAACAAAAAAGTAACTTTTAAATACAAGAATGCATCAGATGTATTTGCATTAGGTGGGAGGGTATATAGGAGGGTGTATATATATTATATATATAATGTAGCACATAGCCTACATTACTGTTCAAACTGTAGCTTTACTTCAGTATTTCTTTGTTTCTAGTGGTAAATACTGCCACAAAACAGAGACAAACACTATTAAGGGACTGCACCACGAAAGTAGGTCTTTGAAGAGACTAAAGTTAGCTCTCCTGAAGTCCATGTTGTTATCCTACTTATTTCCCTGCTTCTTCCATGTAGGAACCTGAATTCCACCATCTCATGGTCACTACAGCCAAGGCTGCTTACAACTTTCACATCCCCAACAAGACCTTTGTTTGTTAGTACAAGGTCCAGAAGCACACCTCTCCTCCTCGGCTCTTCCACCACCTGTGTCAAAAAGTTATCAATGCTCTGCAGGAACCTCCTGGACTGTGTAGCCCTTCCAGCAGATATCAGGGTGGTTGAAGTTCCCCGTGAGAACCAGGGCCTGTCATTGTGACACTACTTTCAGCTGTCTGTAGAAGGCCTCATCGACTTCTTCCTGATCAGGTGGCCTGTAGTAAACACCCACAACAGTGTCACCCATATTAGCCTGCCTCTTAGGCTCTCAACTCATTCTTCATCCCACCCTAGGCAGAGCTCAAAACATTCCAGTTGCTCTCTCACATAAAGAGCAACTCCACCACCTCATCTCGCTGGTCTGTCTTTCCTAAAAAGTACGTAGCCATCCATGACAGCGTTCCAGTCATGGGAGCTATCCCACCATGTCTCTGTAATTGCAATGAAATCATGGTCTTGCAACCACACTCAGATCCCTAGTTCTTCCTATTCATTCCCTATGCTGTGTGCACTGGCATACAGACATTTCAGAGAGGTAATCACGCATGCAGCTTTCCCTGGAGGGATGCAAGAGAATCCACCATAACCATACCCACCCTTCAGGTGGTTGGTCTTCTGGCTCTCATCTTGGAAGGCAGCTAAAGAACATTTGTTGCTGCTTTGGTTGCCCTGGCTTATTCCCCAGTTGGATGAAATGGCATGAATATTGCCATCTTGGACCCCATCCGCCCCAAGTCTTTCAGTTTAAAGTACACCTCACTAAGATGGCTAGCCTGCTGCAATGATTGCCTTGCCTCTTTGAGACAGGTGGATTCCATCCTTCCCTAACAGGTTATGGTCATCAAAGAATGTCCCACTATCATAAAAGCCAAAACCCTCACAACAGTGGAAAACAAACTCTTGTGCAAACAAATCTAGAAGGCAAAGATCTATCCAGTGTAGGTCAATGTTATTCCCAGACTGGACATATCTCTAGCATCAGTAGGATTTATCCACAGATCTACATGGATATCAGCAATAGCAGATCTCATTATTGGTAATAATTATTTTAAAAATAATAATTCATCTGCAATTATTTTGGTCCAATAGTCTTCTTTGACCCAGCTGGTGTTTAGCAGAACATCCTGCAACTTGGAAATAAGTTTTGTTTGGAAATCATTGAGAAACAAGAAGGACCTATGGCACAACTCTCGCAGCGCAGCCAAAACCCGAAGTGTTGTGACAATACCTCCCAAATCTACCAGCTGAAGATGGAGATGCCTACTAATCAGCTGCATTTTCAGTGGTCTGTGTTGATTCCAAAGCAATAAACTAATTCCTATGAGGACAATCACATTATGGCAAATGTCATTTCACTTGACTACATACGTTAAAGATAGATGGAGAGATATTATGCTTATTCTTTCATAGCAAAAAGTCTGAATCTTAGTAATTTCCTACAATAACTACTTTATAGTTACCAGAACATAAGAAATTACTGAGACTCTAAGTTAACTATCTGTTCTAGCTTTCCATTTTTTCAATGTTGCATCACAACACAGGTCTTGAAGGAACAAGGAGATCAGTTGCTTTTTAATTAATATAAAATGGCATGAGGAAAATGTAAGAATTCAGAATAATCTAGAGCTTGCATATCTCAGTTCCAGTAATTTCTCCCTTCTTCACTGCAGGTGAGCTACAGAGTTTGCAATCTCTTATTATAGAAGTATCACTATAGAATAAACTACCTGGAAATCCCACAGTATAGTTACATGTGGTAGCCTGAGCCACTTTAACATTTGGCTGTTAATAGAAGATGTAGATCTAACACCTCCACCCATCCTTTATTCCTGGTTGAAAGGTAAAGGTCAAATCGTTTTACTTTCAGAGCAACTTCCTACTGACCCCTCCTCCACAAGGGCCATATTCCACACCATGCTCCCACCCCACATCAGAGTTGAACTCCTTCCCTGTACAATGGGACCCTGCAGGGCTCAAACAGGTGCCTCTGCAAGGCAAGGAAGAGGACTGTGAAAAGTCACCCCACCGAAATCCAGCCAGATACAAGTATACCTAACAAGTACTGCATGCATTTTTGTTGCACTGATCTACACCACTAACTATAAGGCTATGTCCCCAACATCTCCTATATTGCTTACCATGAACTGTGTATAGCTGTATAAGCACACGTAGCAACTTTAAAGCACTAAGAGAGCTATATTAAGCGACTGACATAACCAATAGTAACAGTTATTTTGCAGGATTATGATGTTGCAACTAGTCTACAATAAACTAGCTTATGAAAACAATCAAATATTACTGCTACCTCTACATTAATATTAACCTAGCACACCATTAAGAATTTCAACTGAAGAATACAAAACAGGCTTGTTTTACCTTAGAGAGGCAACAAGGAATACGCCCATTTAAATTGCAGTCTGTACAAAGCCAAATAACTAACTAAAAACTTTCTCTAAGGAACCATATGAGATCTTAATTTGTTCAAATCATTAGTAAAAAGATTAGCTTTTCAGATAAACAGCTTTATAAACCAGTATATTTTCTGTGCTTCATAAACTTGTACTTTATTTGAACTTAATTTCAAGGAATTTAAACTAAAGCAGGAAATTAGCCCTCAGCAGCACAGCCAGATTCATCCTCAGCATCTAGAGGACAAATTAAAAACAAAACAAAAAAAGCCCTTCTTGCCAAAGAACATAATTCTGCTGTCTTATTACTGTTTTGTTAAAATAATTTAATTAGCAGTCTTCAGCTACAGGAAGGCATTTATGCTTCATCAGGAAAAGAACGGCTGGGGGGGTGAATGGTACATGCTGTTCTAGTGTACCAGGAACATGGCATTGAATTCTTTCAGCTATCAGGCCAAAGCTGGATTGGCATACCAGAAGTAAGCACTTTTTTGATCCAAAGGAGAGGAGGGGAAAAAAAAGCAAAAAAAAAGCAAGCACTGAGCAAACAAATATTTGCATTCTCTCTACTGCAAATAAGAAACTACAGTTCAGCCAAGGAGCAGTGCTGAGGTACAATATGTGGACTGGATATTGTGCATCCTCCTCTTATGCATAAATCCAAGCCCTAAAACCACCCTGGTCTCCGTCTTTCATTATGTTCTGCTCTTGTGGGCACCAACATTTGTCATTACGGAATCCCATAACTGAGGCTTTTATATGTAGCTATTTAGGCCAATTCCCCAAGGCTACTCTGCGACAGCATATTTGGTTCCTGCAATAAAATAGTAGTCTAGGCTAATTTCAACATATGTTTCCTCTTTAGAAACTTTTAGCTGGGAAGCCTGCTTACAGCAGGCCTGCACTCCAGAGCTCCAGGACAACAGGGGCCTCTACAAAAAGTACTACCCTTTCCTAAAACTAGCTGTTTATTGTGGTTTACTGCCTACAGCACTTAATTGCTAACCAGTACCATGCACAAGCACCTTACGTAGGCAGGAGCCTGTGCTTTTGCAAATCCTTGTCATGAGAGTATTTCTACCATCAAACCAGAAGAACACTATCTGCATCCTCAGTTCAAGTTTTTCATTAGGGTACAAATAATCAGCTACTGAACAAGAAACTGAATTACAGTTTAGCTTGAAAACCCCCAGAATTTGGAAATAAACTGTTTCTCAATCCCTTTTTGGCTCAGGTATCAGCTGTATTTGTCTGTATAAAGGCATTTTCTACCACTCTCCAATCCATTTTATCCTTATAAAACAATCTTGGAGAGCCAACCTGTATTTTAACTTCACCAGCATAATCCACAGGTGGATAAAATACGCCAAGTCTAAATGAACTGGCAGAGTTTGAATTGCTAGTTGAGATTAGCTAAAAATATTATCGTGATGCATAAACTCAAATAGAAACCTGCTCCATCTCCCACAGCAGTATCAATTCTGCAGCCCCAACAGGTGTAAAAAATAATTAATCATTGTCACTAAAATATATGAATATGCAGGAGGAGGAGGAGAGCTGTCAACAGAGAATAGGAAATCAATACAGAAACACTTTTACTCTGCAAAACAAATTTAAAGGTGCCAGGGTTGAGCCATCAGAAGCCAGTTTCTTCACCTCCAGATTTCCAATGATCCTATAAATTCAATAGTGTAAAGTTTGTCCTTGTATTTTATATGTGAAGGGCTTCAGCCATCTGAGGAAGGCTTTGAAACTCAGCCCACATTGAAAGACAAGCCTTCCCTGAAAACGTGTTTTTAAAGTAGGAAAACTAGTTAGATGGTGCCCGGGTGCACCGATCATATTTGCTTTGGCTTAGCTCCTCAAATCTTTTGAGCACCAGTTCAGAGCACATACCCTGAAAAAACACTCATGAGAAACTGGCACCCACTCAAGCACATAATGATGAACCACTATTTACAACTACTGTCATTTAAGTGCCTTTTTATTGTAAATAGTGGGATTTGCAAGAACAAACACCAGAAGAACCTCAAGCAGCTAAGAGCTCCTGAATAAACAAGGGTACCAAAAGTGATTTTTCCCTGTTGCCTCCCATTTGAACTCCATAGGCTCAGCCCTGCACAGAAAATTGCTTGTGTCCTGGCAGCCTCCAACCTCTGCATCTGTTTTCAGGACAGGAGCAGGGAGGGGAACTCAGGGTGTTTTATTTGTTGCATAAATAAATGAAGATAAACCAACCATTTCAAATTAATGTATCCTTCTTAAAACAATTCTGTTGGAACCTTCAGACAATAGGGAAAATTTCTTTTCCCGGTTTCTACCTCTGGTTCAACAGTCCTCTGTGCCACAGGGCAAGTTGAGCCTCAGCATCTGTAATTAATACTGATGTCTGAAGGTTGCAGGTTGGCTGCAGCATAACAAATATCTGCATGCAGGCAAAGAGGCAAATACACTTACCCGAGAGATAGACAGAGGCATGTTGAAATCCTTGCCCCCTTGAAGCCTGAAACCCCAAGGAGCTGGGCCGACCAAAGACACGCTGTAGTTGCTCATGATGTTTAGTATTCAAGGATCAAATCCAAAGAACTGATGCCTGTGGAAGAGGATTAAAGCTTGAATTTAAACATGATAAAAACAAAACGCACTGTCTAGCATTTTGAAAGTCTTATTTCTTTGTCTCTGTTCCTCTCCATAGTATAAAAACATCAGGTTTGTCCTCACTTGTGCTGTTATTTCTTAGGTGTTGTTTTCCTCCATAGCCTAGGAAGAAATATAACTAGGGAACTGGTAACATGGAATTGGGACTTTGAAAACTTCTGGTGCTGAAATGTTTGACAACTACTCGTTACTAACAAAATACAGGGGGGGGGGAAGGTGTTAAAGAAAACACCCGATATTAAAGCTCATCTAAATAAAAGTCAATATTGAGACAAGCATGAATTGATAGTATCCCTTAAATCCAAGTACGGGAGCAATTAGCAGTACTGGCACAAAAGTTTCTAACCAAAGGAATATCAGATGCTGCTATGTCATCAGCTCAAGGCTTGTTTCTAAACACATTGTGTTTTGACAGTTTCAAAACAATGTCAAAACATCACGACTTTGAAGTTCATAAGTAGAAAATAAAATCCCTGTGACTTTTTTATTTTTATAGCATAGCTTCATAATGGTAGAACATTGCTACAGACAGAACAGATATTAAAACCAACCCTCAAATGAAAGCTGTGAACTAAAGTGAAATACCCACAGCCACAATGCAATGCTGAGGAAGCTAAACCCCAAGCATCTCCCTCCTCACAAATGTGGGCAACAAATTACCTTTAAAAGGCACCCAAGGCACTTAATTGCCATTCAGCGTCAAAGATAAGGGCTTCAGTTTCACCTCAGATAAATTACATTACAATGACATCTTAGGTAGCGGACACCATCTATTTTTGTATGGTTGAAGGCAGGCAGGAGCACACCAGGGCAGGCTGGTGTAAGACTACACCAGAGCACAGCCAAATTCCATATTCGTATAGGGACATTTAAGGTGGACATTCAGTCAAGAGGGCTGCAGAGCCCACCGAGCTCTGCAAAGCTCCCTTTTACCTGTTCATACACTGCAGGGGGAGCGCGGTGGTTTTTTGGAAGCTGGGGATTTTTGTCAACGCAGTACACCCTCACCAACCATCGGAGCGGGGCTGTCACACAACCCCTGACGGTGCAGGGATGGACATTTAATGTCACTCCCCGAGAAAGCCATCAGTAACACACGTTTCTGGGTTCACCTCCCAGAGTCACAGAGAACTGTTGCTCAGACTTGTTTAAATCAAAAGGTAAACTTTATTCACACTGACGGCCTCTCAGGTAACCAGAGCAGGGCTGCCAGTATCGAGCANTATATTAGGAAGCAGAATTCAGAGCTGGTAACGGAGGTGCCTGGGCAGTTCCTAACGTGCCCCTGCCTGCTGGCATCCAGGGAAGGGGCAGCTCTGACCCCAGGCGCTGACTCAACCCATCCTTAGAAGTCTCAACAAGTACCAGTGTATGGAGGGAAAATGCGCACCGCCGAGCTTTCATGTGGCTGAGGAGGAAGAAAAGAAACAAAAAGCCTCCACCAAGTTTGAGCTAGGTCTCTTAGGAAGCTTGCTCATCACTAAAGTGAGAACTACAAGTCATGTAATTGCTCTGTGCACCGAATTCCTTACAAAAAGGGGATTTTAATTAGTCAGTTTTCTCTCCATACAAAAATACAAATTCTTTTCATTCCTTCTAAATGAAATTCGCTGCAGTGACAGGTCACTATAAATTAGAGACTGCAGAAAAGCAAACCACATCTAGTGACCAGCACAGATGAAGTTCGCCAGTACAGGCAGAAGGCTTTACCTATCAATTCAAACTGAAGCACTTATGTAGCTTTTTAAACTGAGTAATAGCTAGTAACAGACCTAGGAAATGATTAAATTATATCAGAAAAGAATACTGTTCTTTTTCATTTGTAGCAACTCCAAATAGGGTGGGAAGAGCCTGGACTGCATGCTGAAATGCCATGGATCACACCCTTTTCTCACCACTTCAATTCTGCCGCGTCTGCATCTCTAGGCTTACAGATACACCAGGAAAGAATGGCAGACAAAGGAGATCCTTTCAAAGCCTAATTTAATAACTGTCTTAAAATATGCCAGAGCAACATCTAAGAGAATGCATTGTAACCCACCAACCCCACTTCATGTGGGGAGCATTGCGCAAACAAACCAGCTAAGGGTGAAATTGTGCAACTTTCACGTAGATGATCAAACGCTTGGTGGATTTACTACTCGAAGAGGGAATTTCAAAGCCCAGCAGAAACGCTCGCCTCTACCCCTGCCCCCCAGGGCACAGAACGGCAGGGGCCCAGGAGCACCTAGTGGGGCCCTCCTGCCCCCGCCCGGGAGGGGTGGCTGTGCCAAGGGGTGTAGCGCCAGCACAAGACCTTGTATCCCCCTACGCTCCCTTTGCCCAGGTTCCCCACCAGGACGAGAAGCTCCACGGCTACCGCAGGCCGCGGGACCAGACAGACCCGGAGAGCGCTGGGTCTCGGTCCAAGGTGCCCCCACAGCCCCAGACCCAAGGAGCCCCACGGGTGCCACAAAGCCCAGAGACCAAGGCAACCCGGAGCCCCGTGCCCGAGCAGTCCCGCAGGCACCCCAGCAGTACTCCCGTCTCAGGGCACGGAGCCCCTCAGGCACTCCACAGCCCCCGGCTGAGGCATCCACGGGCGCTCCGAGGAGCTGCCCCTGGGGCACCGCGACAGCCCCAGCGCTGCCCAGCCCGCAACAAGTCGAATGCCCTGCTTAAAAAAAAATACATTAAAAATAAATTAAAACAAACACCGTGAAGCCTTCAAACCCCCGTCCAACCTGCTGACTTTTTGCTCCCCCCTCCCCTTTTTTTCCCGCTTTCGGTCGGGCCAGCACTCACCACGGCAGTACGGTGCAAGGCAAGGAGAGGCGATGATACCCGCGGCGCGTCTGGGAGGCGACGGCTCCGTCCCCCCGGTCTTGTTTTCACTTCCGTCTCCCGCCGCTCCTCCCACGGCCCGGCCCGGCCCTGCCCTGCCCGGCAGCGGCGGAGGGGAGCGGAGCTGGGCTGGGCGGTCGCGAAAGCAGCGCTCCCGGGCGGCCCCGGTTTATTATTTCTTGTAACAGGAAATGCAGCATTTTCTCCCCCTTTGCTCTGCACACAGATAACTCAAGGCGCACCTGTGAAACGGACGGGAGGGGGTGCCGGGTGTCCGTGTGCCGCTCCGGTCGGCGACCGGGGGCTACGATGCTGGGCGTCGAGCTGGGGGGGAAGTGAAGGAAAGGGGTCCGGCCCCTAGATTGCTTCCCAGGCAGCCCCCACTGTGGCGAATGTACAGTCTCTTCAAGCACAGCCCCAGGAATGCTGTCGCAGCCTGCACAGAGCAGGAGACCTCACAAAAAGAGTGAGTTTGGTTTATTTAATGGAGAGTAATATGAGGACCGACAGGGATCTCCTGAAGTATATCAAAGTGGTGGACAGCAGCAAGGCAGGAGAGCTGTTCAAGCTAAAAGACAGTGCTGGCACACGAACAAGTGGATATAAAGTGGCCATTAATAAATTCAGCTCAGAAATTAGAAGGGGTCTGCCAGCATAGAGGAAAGGGAGATTTCTGACACAGCCTCTCTGTAGAAGTGGGTGCAAGAAATCGAACAGGTTCTAAGGTGATGCTTGATCAGATTATGTGATACGATATGCTTGCCTGCGAGCAGAGTAATTATTTAACATGGAGACTCTCAGTTTGACAATCCACAAGCTGGCTGAGTTCGAAGCAGGACAGACTGGCTGGAGAGCACGCTGCTGTGCTGAACAGAGCCACTGCCTCCCAGGAGGGAGGATCGGGGAGAAGATGAAGTGATAACACTTCAGTTTCGTGTTTAGTTGCACCTCACAGCTAGGTGAGGCTTGAGGTTCCTGTCATATTTCACATGCATTAAAAGCCATTACAAGTAAAAACGGCTGTGAAAGAAATGTGCTTCTAACAGTAGCACTAGCACTACAATTCAAAGGATTTCAATCCCCTCTTCAAGCATGGATTTACTGTGAAGAAAGAGTGTAGAAAGCTTTAAATTCCTATTTCTCACCAGTCAACAGAACATGCAGTCCTTATGGATGGCTCCATCTCACCCTTCTGTTCCCATTTACGTGGGAAGCACCATTCCTTGCTTTGGTTGTCACCTGCATGGCTCATAGTCTGAGTTTGGTCCTTCTGTGCCCATGCCCTCACCAGCCTACCCTGAGTGGGAGCCCTCAGGCTGGAGGTGGTGCAGGATGGGGTAGGAAACCGGAGCCCCAGGTGCCTGGATATGCATGAAACAAGGGCCTGTCCAATCCAAACCCTAGTTACATGAATCTTAACATTGTTCCACTAAGCCATGTGTCTTTGCAGTTGCCATGACTAGGACAAATGCATGTCAAACTGCATCTCAAAAATAAAAGCATCTAAGCCCCACACTAACGAAGCTGAATGACTCCTTCAGAAATCATTCTTCTTTATTCTGTTCTTTCTCTATTAAGTATCTCTGATCAGGCAAAACTGAAAATCCCCATTACACACAGAGACTCTCTCACATGATTTTAATTCACGGAGGTAAAAATTCCCCAACACAGGGATTTTTCGTTGTGTCACAAGGGCCTTAGGTCACTTCCATGCTGTTTTATTTATGAGTAGAAAAAACTTCAGGAACCCACTCCCCAACAAGATTCACGTGACATCTCCAAGGTCAGCGTGTCCCTTTGCTGACTGCTTGAGTAGCAATCAGCTCTCAGCTCTCCAGAGCACACAGCCTGTGGTCTTGCTTCATTTTGCACTTAGCCTGGAATAATACTGGCTAGCCACATTAGTGAAAAACATCCTTTTCCACTTCAGTTCTCCAAAAGCCTTCAGCTCTTCTTGTTGGAGGAGTAGCTTGCCCAAGCTATTTTCACATGCAGGATCTCAAGACCATGTTACATTAATTCATCAGGACTGGAAGAGAACTTGCAGAGAGACTTGCAGCAAGTTTCCCCCTTGGCGAGTCTGCATGCACTCTGCACCATACCCACCCATTGCACCCAGGCCAGTGCCACTCCCGGCTCGAAGCTGGCAGTCTCGTCTTTAAGTCCGTCATCACTTTCCTGGAGCGTGATCAGTTTGTGACAAATGAATCTGTTTTCCTTTGCCTCCAGAGACGGGGCACAGAAATTTGAGGCAACTCATTGATATCTCCCATTCCTGGTAACTTTTCAAATATTCTCCTCTTTGAGAAAAAGCTTTTCTTTAGAGCTGAATAGTGAAATAAGAGACAGCAAGTTGAGCAAGAAACCTCAGCAGCAGCCAGAACTGTGGCCTGTCTGTTCTTCCTACCACCACTGGATTTTAGACAGAGCTTGCTTTTTTCCTCTTGAACAAGGAAGGAAGAAGTCTAGAAATTAATTAAATGCAGTAGACAGCTAGCCGTGCAGATACAGCCTATCTCAAAATTACTCAGGCACTTAAGTCTTGTTTAAATGCTAATGAAATGCCTCAGGTGCCAGATAGCGGGCAAAACTCTGACAGAGAATACCACCTGTGGTGGAGAAGTACAAAAAGGCACTAATAAATGGAAAAAGTAGCCCACAAATCATGAACAGATTAACAATGCACAGTAAAATGATTCTCAATTAAGTAGTAGTTAATCTAACATTAGCTTTCTGTGTGCTAAGGCACTGAACTACAGGCTGTGCTTTTACTGCACTACTACTTTGGCTTTTACTTTTCTTTCAGAGGTAAAGCTAATACAAATATTTACAGTCAGCATATAGCTGAAGTTTAGTCTAAAGAGGTTAATGTGAATATTGTCTATAGCCTAAGAGCTTATTTCCAGTTCCAAGATAGCTCTCTGGCCAAACAATGAAATAAATTAGGCACGTTCTAAGTGTTTCTGAGAAGTAGGGGCTGCAGTCAGCTCTTGACAGGACAAGCTGTTGCACTTTGGTCATGGCGAAGCCCAGACAGCCTTGAACCAGTACCACAGAAGTACTTTTATTTTTCTGTTTGTTTGGGGTTTGTTTTTTCCTTTCTTTTTCCTAACCCTGGTTTGGAAAGATATCCAGTGCTGAATTATATCCTTTCTCATACATCTTGTCCACCCACAGTTAACCAGAAGACTTCCTCACACAGGGGGAGCCAACAGTGGGGCACAGCCCAGCTGGCCAGGGGGTCAGCATCTAGCCAGCTGGACAGCTACACTCACCCAATTCATTTTGGGTCAACTTTTTTGTTAGCCAAAAAAACCATCATGGTCAGGTTTACTCTTACTTGTCACCTCTTTTTTCCCCTCCTTTTAGAGCCCTGTCCTTCCTCTGGCTTCAATTTTCATTTGCCCTTTTTTCCACCAGGCATGCTCTCTCACATTAGTACTGCTGTAGCTGTTGTCTTCTCTGCCTGCAGTTCACTCATCATATTAGTGGTCAGGTCAGTTTTTAAACCTTTTGTCAGATTGAAACATTAACAGTGTTGGTCTTCCCACTTTAGATAGCCAGCCATTAGAACTTTTAATATTATAAATGGATTTATGGTCTTTTTTGCATTCCAATTTTTTCTTGATTTTAGCTTATCAATCCTTCTTTAATTTTTGTTTATCAGTGCTTTTCTTTTTGAAGAAAAAGTAACATGTACTAACAAAATACTCCTAATTTATAATGCCCCCTAGAATCTTGGTCAATTGTGTAAACAAAAGAAATGTGTATGTTATTACTGGACTCCTTTGTAGTGACTGAGCGAACACATCCTGAGCCTGGCCGTTCATCGATATGCTCTAAACTAGGCAAATCTGGTTTATTCCCTCCTCCACCTATGTGGAGGCCAAAGCCCATGCTACAGGTTAAACATTTCCGCCCCCTGCGTCCAGATCGACGAAACAGCAAATAAATCTTTTAATTCCAGTGAACACAGAAAGCCTTTTGAGGAACTCCAGGATACATACTTATCATGTTAAACATAGCCTGTTTAAGGGACTGAAACTGATCCAAAGCTTCTCAGAACATTACAGCCTGGACAGCTTCATCCTCAGGCCCAATGTGAAGCATTGGCCTCATTTTACAGATGGCGTCCAGAAGCATCAAACATTTATACATGCGAAGAGTCAACTGTCAGGTAAAGAATTGAAATCAGTTCTTCCAAATTCCTGAGATGCTCCTAACTACCAGATTACCCTAGCCTGGGCTGACATAGCCCTTTCTGCTTCTTCAATCACAGTGATGCATGGGAAGAAAAAAAATCTTAAAAATTCAGGCTTTGTATTTACTAATCTTGACAGAACCAAGCATGTTACGGGAGTAACACCTTCTGTCATCCATGCTCTTACCTCTTGAAGTGAGCAGCCTGCTTAAATTTCCTTAACGGCAGGGAACGGTTAATGCAGAAATCTGTGGCTTGCTGGGGTTTAATTACAGTCCATCATCTGCACAGGAAGGGCTTGCTGAGTGATGTCTTTAAGCTACACGTGACATACACCACAAACACCAACTAAGTAGGGTTTGGCAGGTAAACAGCCAAACTTTCAGAGTGATCTTTACAGTTACTTGTATTAATTAATGCCATGGAAGAGGTGCAGCTTCACCTATAATTTTTTATGTAAGAAATTGCCTTAGCAAGGGAGGGAGCAGGTGCAAGCTGTGGCACGAAGAGCACTTTGCCAGGCAGGTTGGGAGCAGCCTGGCATGTGGGTTTGGACAAATGTTGCAGGAGAGGAGCAGGCAGTTCCCCTGCGTTATTCCTACCAGCACCACTAATTTGTACAAGTGTGGCTAATCCACACAGCCTTTTCACAAGACAGGTCTGTTCTGCAGTTCAAGCACGGGCACTCAGGAGATGTCATCTGGAGCTCAGCCACCATGACCCCATGTGCCTTCACCAAGTCAATTCACTTCAGCCAGATCACATCACTAAACTGATACAAAAATGAAAGTAATCCAAACTAGTGAAATCCCAGTGCATCAACAGGTCTAACAATACATTTACAAGCATATGGAATAAATGAAGGAAAAAAAAAAAATCAACATCGTTTTCCTGTTGTGTTGACTTAATTGACCTGGATTTTATAACTATTTAGGTAAATCTCTAGGTCTTTGTAACCACCTCTAGAGTTATATTTCTTTGGGAAAAAAAATAAAATAATAATGAAACCAACCATGAGGGCAGTAAGATCTGAGAACACGTTGAGGAGATCCTATTTTAGCTGCTGTCCAGAAAAAAATACTAATGCAGATAATAGTTATTCCCACAGTAAATAAAATACATCTAATCCTTACTGACAGAGGAGAATGGGAAGGGGAAAAAACTCCCAAAACTAAAAAAAAACCCATCAGAAAAGTTTATCTTTATACATTTTAAGAATTTGGACTAAATTTGCACGCACCAGCAGCATACTTACGTGTGAGTTATGTTACAGTAATCTATTTATGAGAACACCAGTTCCTCATTGGATTTGCAAGGTTGGCTACCACATAGCTCTGGATGTCTCCGGCATTGTGCCAATATTTTTGCCTGAAATACCATATATAAATCAAGATGAGCAGGAGGGACGGTAGGAACCATAGGCACCTAAGAGCATGCCCCATCCCTAGCTGGAAGTCAGAAACTATTTCCCCTGTATCCACCCACTCCCTGGGTGGATCAAGGAGCCACACAAACATGAACTGTCACTGAGCCTTTCTCTCTCAAGGTGCTATACTGTTTCTTCCTAATGGAATTTACATCTTCAAAGTGTTTGCTCTTTTCTGGTTCCAGCTGTTCCTATCAGAAGGTTGTCCTTGCCTCTGTTTTAGTGGCCAGCAACCTGCATCTTATTTCCAGACTAAGTTTAGTCACAGACAAGTTTAAATAGTTCTTCTCCCTCACCACTGTTTCACTCCTGGGTATTTTTAGATGGAAACCATATCCCCTGTTAACCTTCATTTTCCTGGGCTGAACAAGTTGAGCTTGCCTTGCCTCCATTTGTAAGGAAAGATCATGGCATTCCTGGTGATCTCAGAAGCCTTTCTTTACACCTGTTCAGATTTGTATTTGCCTTGGACAGGAGACAACAAAATCATTTCTAGTGTCCTGAGAACACCCTACTGAAGTCATCTTCTGTAATGGATTTAGTGTTTCCACTGGAAACATTTCATTTGACATGTCTTGATATGACATTTCCTTCTCCAAAGAAAATCATACCGGTGTTCCAGAGGTACCAGAGAGTTGTCCAGTTGATTAATTTTTTTTCTACTTTTCTCCCATTTTCAGCTTACTGATAAGTAATCTCCATATGTGTGCTTTTGTCATATATTCTTCTGAATTTAATGTTACCGCATTTTTGTTCTTCCCATAACATTTTTCAGGTCTTCCTCCCTCCTGATAGAGCCTCCCAACTTTGTCATCCACAAATGTCGACAAACTTATAGTCTTTGTGCCTAGTTTCCTGAAGAAAACACTAAGCAGGAATGATTCCAAGACCTTTTAATTCTACAACTGTATCTTTATATAATTATATATATGATATATAAACTCCATTAACTACCTTTTGCCTGGCACTTTTTGTTGCAGTATTACCTGCTGCAGTCTTCATGCTAATCTTTCATAAAAACAACAGCCTTCAGCAGCGTAAGGGTTGGAGCAGGACATCAGATGCTGTCCTAAAGCCCAGATGAATGGGATCTTTTGTTTATAATTGCAGTGAGAAAGAAAGCTGTGAGGTTAGTTTGACACAAGCTGCCCTTGGTGAGCCCAAGAAGCCATGCTGGGAGGAAAGCACTAAGTGTTGCACACACTGTCTATACAGATGTTCAGACTGGAGCCAGCAGGAGTCAAAGGCCACTCAGGGGTCTGAGTGAAGAAAGAAACAGAGAGTGCCATTATTAAAATACAGAGAAGTTCCACAATGTCTTAGACACCAAACATTATCGTGCCAATGTTGGCAAGGCAGCAGAAACAGAGAACTTAGCAGCATCATAGAATCATAGAATGATTTGGGTTGGAAGGGACCTTTAAAGGTCATCTAATCCAACTCCTCCTGCAATGAATAGGGACATCTTCAGATAGATCAGGTTGCTCAGAGCCCCATTTGTTTCAAAACAGGACAGAGAAGAAAAGAGATGGAGAAAACAGTATTTTAGAGTTTGGTTTTGGCTGTTAAAGCAAGAGTAAACTCTCTTACACAGATTAAGGAAAGAGGAAAAGAAAGAAAAAATTGTCATTGAGAGGCAAGTATTTCTTATCCATGCTTCCTATCAGCAAGGTGGTGGCCTAACATGGATAAATCAAAACTGTGGATATCTGGGTTATTCTCTAAGAGCTTATTTACTATGCCCACCTATGGGAAAACATATCAGTCAGTTCCTATAGAGGATGGACAATATAGAAGCAACTGCAAGTGAAACAGGATCTAATGCAATTGGCTTTATGTGCCGCCCTGTGCAGTCTGCAGCATCTGTGCAGCTACAGGTGGGACATGTAGTCAGATTAATCAATCCAAGGATAAAGAGGAGCTGACAGTACTTTGGAGGAACATGAAGTGCCTGCAATGTATTAGCCAGGCACAGGCCTGCACTTTCCTTCTCTTTGTGTGAGTACAACCATCCAAAGCACAGTGATACAATCCTCTCATTCTCTAAGCTTTCATTTTAAAGAAAATATGACAGCAACAGGAGGGTGGCATCAGTCACCTTTGGTATGGTGTACACGTCAAATACATGGTCAAGGTTGCACAGCAGGAGCTGTGGTGTCTGTGTTTCATGATAGAAACATAGAGACTAATTAAAACAACAGCTAGAAAGTTGGTGGAAGAAAAAGAAAAAAAAAAAGGTGAAAATGGAAGGGGGAAGAGTGAAAAGTTTTAGCCACCAGCCATTGCCTCTAAAATAATATTATTTCTAAAAATACAAAAGCAGAAAGCCAGTAGGAAATGTTGATGTTTGTAGAAAATTTTCAGCAAATGAAGGGCCATGCTGATGCCCAGTGTGAAACTGAGTCTCCTGAGCACCAGGATTGAATCAGACAGCCATGTCCTAATGCAACTGCTCAGCTCCACCATCAGCTTGACTGAATCTTCAGGACCTATTAAAATCAAGTAGAAATTTTCTGTGGCTCCAGCTCCTAAGTTTAAAATTGGCACTGAGCTTTGTTTCGCATTTCGCCTCTTCCCCAACCCTGTAGCTCAATACCCCTTGTTAGTCCGCCCGGGATGGTTTCTGTCCATCTCTCTGGGGAACATTTGTCATCCAGGACTGCTCCAGCCCCTGCTTATTTTGCAGAGAAGGAATTTTGGCAGCAATTAGCTGAAGTGAGTTTCTGGACCTTCAGCCTGTTTGTTTGACCTCTGGAAGTAGGTGGCTAATTTAAGGACAATGGAAGCTGTCGTGTTACCTGTTTCCAACATGAAATCAATCAGGGGAGAGCGGGAGTGAAGTCAGCCTTTCTGTTTTGATAAGAGGGTGGCCAAAGATCTCTGGAATGAAAGGCACTCCAGCAGCCACCCAGGCGCAGGGATGCCTGCTATTTATACACTCAGGGGCAGGGCTGGGGAACACAGTGGCTCTTCTGCTCCCATTTTATTTTTATTTGCCTGAAACTGAATTGGAAGGACACAGCTTTTATCATCCAAAAGCACGCATGGACAATGTTCTTTTTTTTCCCCCTGTTTGGTTAAAAAATAGTTATCAGTATAGTATTCTGTTATATGCATATTATTACTATATGTTTAAAAATTGTTTCAAATTTCAAAACCAGAATCACTCTAAAGACAATCTTTAAAATAAATAAATTAATGCTGTGTTCCACATGTAATGATGATGTACTTTGTCTGTGCTCTGCACATAAGTCAAGAGAAGACTGCTTCACTCAGAAACTGGTTGCCAGAATGGGACAGAGGGACAGGGATAGCAAAGCAGAACAGCTGAGAGAGACATGAGGCACTCAGCAGCTTGGATTTTATATGACAAAAGTCAAATTAGCAGTGTTTAGTAGAAGTTAATTCACGTGCAAAACTATGTGTGAAACTTAGTTATGCACATATTTATGCCAAGCTTCACTGGAACCAGATCCAAGTCATTCCAAAGGTCGGGATTTGACATAACTTACACTCATTGTAGTGGTTTTTGCCTTTGAGGAAGGGAGCAGTAGCACTTAACTTCATTCAAAAGTGCCCTTTTCCTGTTGACAGAGATAAGCCCCAAGAGAGTCACATCCAATTCTCCTGTGCTAAATATGACAGAAAAGAGTCTTTGGGAAAAGAAGCCCGGCACAAAACCCTACGGAACACTAATTGTAAGCTTATTTTAAGCATCTTGCATGGTCTGAATACTTTACAAGGCTGTTCCAGTTGCTGAGAAGTCAGAAGTCTTGGTAATAAAGACCCTTGGGAAACTGATCCATCAGTTTTACAAGTTTACAGAGCTGCTGGAGAAGGGCCAGCAAGCTGGTCCCTGGAAATGAATGAAATATTTCTGTATTACCTCATATAGCTTGCAACACCATAGTAGCCGAGTAACTTGCAAGTGTTACCACATTCATCATTGCAGTATCTGAATAATGCAGGGAAGTGCAAGCACAAATGGCTATAAAAATAGTTTCACTTCTCTTTTGTGGGCAGGGTTTCCATCACTCTTAGCCTAGCAGGGAAAAATCTCCTCAGAAAGCTTCCCTCCATGGGGCACGACCCAGACCTTAAGCATGGAGCCTAAACCTCGCCAAAGCATGTTGCTCTCCTGTTCCTGGCTCTCAGGCTGTCTCTAGCAGGGAGCAATACTCCCCTAACCTCAATTCCTGTTTCTCACTGAACTAGCCAGTGGATTAATGACAATTTTCTGGGGAGGCAGAGGCACATATAGGAATTACAAAATTAGTCTCTCTGGGCTGATTTCCCTCATCCCACAAACCATGTGGACTGAGACAACATGAACCAAGCATGTTGCAAAGGGCACTTAGGAGCCATAGGAGCTTTTCATTAATAGTTACATGACCTATAACTTAGGCGTTCTCATAGATTATTACCAGTATGTTATTTTTAACAGTAGCAGTCACTGGGTTTCATCTATGTTTTCAAACAAAAGTATGGCTCCAGCCCAGAGGCTTTTTGCAAAACAATTTGCTGCTCCTTCCCCCTCCACCTCCTCTTTTCCTTCCCTCTCCACCCATAAAATTCACATCCAGATTCAGTTATCTCTGTTTAGCTGACAGGAAGGGCAGAAGAAAAATAAAATTGATGATAGATTTAAGGATATAACACATCATATATGCAGTACATGCATACCATAAAACACTTTAAAATGCTTTAGGACTTATTTCAAAATAGCTGCTGTTAGAAGGAAAAAAAAAAAAAGATGAGGAGCCAACTGCAAACAGAAAGAACAGAGCACGTTTTCCATCTCTCACCAAAACTTTTACAAAAATAAAAATGTTTCTATCCAACTCTATTTATAAGAGGGAAAATAGCATGAGAAATTGCTTTTTTCTTTCTTGCACAAATCAGAACTTGACTGCAAAGAACAATATGCCCCATCCTGCAGCGTTAACCTTACAGCCTCAGGCGCTTTGCTTGAAATGCCTCATAAAGCAAACATGTTGACTTGCTGTAGGAGAAATCAAATTTAAAGAAAACATGTTGTGAGTTCTCCACCTGCTTGAATACAAGTAGATCCTCTTTTCGTCCACAGACAGAATTCTTGACTTGTTTCTGAAATATCTTCAGTTTTCTCCAAATAAGAGCAGCCTGGCCCATCAAGCTTACTACTACCTCCTCATTCTTAATCAGAAAGAAAAACTACTGAACCTGGAAAACAGTTTGGGCTGTTCGTTTCAGCCTGCACTTTTGGTGATTGCTGGACAGCCTCTTCATAGCTGGATGCGGCTTGTGAACTGTGACTTGATCCCTTCAGCCTTAGGGAGCATTTCACCCTCTAAACATCTTCATGTGCTGACACTGACAAAGGGTTGGTGTCTACTGCCAGTTGTAACGTGGATTTACTCTTTAGGAGCAAAACTAGGAGTGCCTGTTTTCACATAGCCTTGCCAATTCCCAGCAGAAAACTGCAATTACTCATTGGTAAATTTGGATTGTTAAGGCCAAGACAAAAAGTCTGGCAAATACCTTGTGAGGTGCTTTGGTATCATTCAGACTGCAAGCATCGATAAAACTAGAATCTATTGTATGTGTTATCAAGAATAATAGTACACACTTGCCCTTTATACACACTAATTGGTTTTGGAGGACAGCTATTTTCAGAGAAGAATGCCCTTGAAAAATGTTACAATTTCACTTTGTCTTAAAAATTTGTGATATTGAACATATTTGAAATATTTAAAATATCAGGAATAAACTATTAGTTTACTGCTTTTACCTCTTCCCCATACCTTTGAGAAGTATTCATTTCTCTAGCTAAGGTCAAGATACAGAATGCATCATTCCAGTAGTGATCATTCTTCACATTCAACTTTATTCCAATGGCTAGAAATCTGGCTTGACCTCAGCTACATTAAAAGGAAGAACTAAAAGAAGCAGGAGTTCTAATAAAAGCAACATTGCATCAGGTGCACAAACTTTCTGGAACAGCTAAAGTTTGCAAACAGTCATGAATTTTGGGAAAGCACTGGAATGCTTTGATGAGGTCACCAAAGGTTTAAAGTGACCACAAGACATTGTATTTTATTATCTCTTAGATTTATGGAGGATTTGCTTGCTTGGAAAGAATTTTTAGAATGATTGGCATACACAATTTGTGTAAGTTAATGGTGTTGGGATTTTATATACAATTCTATTTATATACAACCAGGGGTAGCTTTGCTTCCTGATCTAAGCTCGTGCGTAGGCAGGGGATGTGAGTCTCCATTTGCTGCTTGCACATTCACTTGGACACATCCCCACAGTGAATGTCAAATGACCCCACAGCAGAAGGGCAGCACTTTGCTCCCACTTCAAACTGCTAGAGACAGCCACCAAAGCAATAATGAAATTGCTCTACTGAGAAATGGCATTGGCCAGCAAGAAAGAAAACAAGATTTATTAGCGGCCTTTGTGTAATGGATGCAGAGGACTGTGTACCTTTATTCTAATAACAGCCTATCCAAGTGATGAAAAATACTTAATGGAAAGATAGCTGTAGATCCTTGGTGCTTTAAAAACACCTCCTAGGCTCTCAATGTTTACTCAGAGTGTTTACTTATATCTGCTCTCTCTCATCTTTCGATTCCACTCAAATGAATGTTTAGACCATGTATATATATGTCCATAAATTCCCTGAGGCTTATAGTGAAAGCAAGGAAAAAATTTTTCATTGTAAGATATGAAGGGGTCTGGGTGGAGTTACTCTGCTGACATTAAGTTACAAGCCTGCTTCCAGAGGACAATGGTGTCTTCCCAAAGTCTCACTCCCATAGATGTTCTTCAAAAACGGATCTTGAGCACCTTTGAAGGTAGCAAATTGCTTTCTTCCCTCTGCAGATGAGTGAAGCTACACATAAAGGAACTATCCCAGCACATCTCAGCAGGAGCAGAGGAATAATGGCAAAGGAGTGAACTCNNNTGATTCAGCTATTAAAACACTTCCTACTTTAGAAGCAGGGATTGCTTACTAGAAAAATGGTGAGAAAGGAGGAGGATCATGCCATAGGGCTTTTAGCTTTTTTCTTTTTTGTTTTTAAATGCTAGAGAAGCAGTTTCACAAGGATGGTAACAACATAGTGGGCAAAAGGGAAGCAGACTGAAGATGGCAAAGCCGATGAGAACCAGAGAAACAAAGCCTCTTACCTGTGTGCTGAATGTCAGGGTAGAGGAGAAGACATCACCGGGTTTGTAGGTGAATTTGTTGGATTCACTCCACTGTCTGTTGCTCTCCAGCTGGGGCTCCATCATCCCTATAGATAGAGAGTTCAGAGCAATAGAAATAAAAAAAAAGTTTATTCCAGCTAAATTCAAAGGAGAAAAAAGCAGCTGAGAAAAGGCTGGGCTAATGCATCCCATAGGTCCACGATAGTTTTTTTGTGTCTCTTGTTTTACAAGTGATTTGTAAGACACATTTTTAGTTAAGGACTGTTTTAATAGCTGAATCAAAGGCAGAGATATAGGCAAAGAACTGAAAAAATAACCAGCTGTATGACAGGACAAAATGTAAACAGTGAAGCATGATTTTTTCTAATCCTTCTCCAGAAGCACTGACCTTCTCCCAAAATTTACTCAGTGTTTGGTTGCAGTCACCCTGAGAACCACATTGCACACCTTCCCTCTGGGTTTGTGAAGCACAGCCAGTACTCAACAGCACATGTGGCTGAGGATTACCACCTAGGGTCATTCAGGGTGGGGAAGTGAAGCAGACTATGGAGAAAAACCTGTTTCTTCATCAGATGAGGAGGAAAACCTGCTTTTTAGAAACATTTTAGTTAGGAAGTAGCTACAGAAACTGGAGGCTAACTGCAGAGGGTCACATTGGCTAGCACTGTTCTACGTGATGGTCGTTTTCCTAACAGGGTCAAATCAAAACCTGCTTCTCTGCTTAACCAGAATAGAAATGGGTTTTATCCTTTGCAACTCCCTAAGCTTTATTTTGCCAATTTCTATTTACAGAAGCGTTGTCTCTCACAAATGCTGCCATCTCCTCTGCTTACAGCTAATTCCTCATGTGCTGCAATTTTCTGAATGGCTTCTTGTTTTTTTCATGAGTTAAGTGTATTTTTACTGTCTAATCCAGGATTTGCGCCAGTCAGCTAATGGGAACTGGACTAGGTCATACATTTACTTTTCAGATTCTGTGAAGAGAGTCTGCTTTAGTTTCACAGATACTAGGTTAGATTTTAGCTTAAATATAGATCTTAGTTTTATAGATGCTACTACTTGAGCCACACTCCTTTTAGAGAGGTAGTCTGAGATATGGTTGAAGATGGTAGAGGAAACAAAAGCATTTTCTTCTAACCCAGAGCACACACACACTTGTGAAATGTGATGTTACAGACGTTTTTTAACCTAAGCTGTGGCTACACTACATGGGTGCCAGGATTTGGAAGTCTCTAGTGGCACTACAGCTGACACCTGCAAGAACTTAATTGAAGACCTGGAGCATCTGTGGTGAGTTTAATCCCTAAACACTAACAGATGAAACTGCCTCATTCCTAGCAGCTCAGAGAGTGGATCTCCAAAAAAGAAAATAAAAATCCAAGCTATATAGAGTGTACTGAAAAAAAACCCTCTTCTGTTTAGTATTAATGCACCTACATGTCTAGGAAAAGAAGTGAAAGACAGATAAAATTATTTTTCTCTTCTTGGAGCTCATCTCTTTCTGGCTGCCACCTCCATCCTTGTAAACTTAGCATCAGAGATGACCAGGAGGGAGAGAAAAAGAGAAAGGATCATTATCTAGGAGAGGAGAAAGAGCAACAGAGAGAAAAGGAAAAAGAAATCCTCAGTGAGATCTGATAACCAAAAAACAAATAAAGGAAAAATTCTATTTCACTTGGTCTTTTAATAATGTTTTCATTCCTCATAAAAGTAGGCTTTAAAAAATAGCTTTCTATGCACTTAAAACTCAAACCTAATCCTGACATGGTTTTTACTGGACAACATGAACAAGATTGGCTAGACTTGGCTGGGATAGGGATTTCAGAGACTCTTCCTGGCTTTCCTAAAAAAATGCATCAAGATCCTAGGCAACTATCAACAGCATTTCTGTGGATTCTCAAATGCAGATGTTACTGCTGCGAAAAGAAACCTTACTGATGACACCTAGTGTTTTCCGAAATCACGACTGAGAAGACTTCTAACGGGTACCCAAGAGGCCTCTCCTCCCACGGGTGGCCATGGGAGGACAGTGTTGGTGGATGAAGCAGCAGTTTATGCCCTAGGGCTCACTTTTTCACAGCTATGTCCACAAAGAACAGAATCCACTTCATTGCTGTCATGTCAGCAGGAAGGGAGACCAAACCTCAAGGAATTCATATCTGCTGACAAAGCACAAAACCCCACTGATTACTGGCTTTGCCACCTTCCCAGCAACCTAGTAACCAGTTCTTCTAGAGAATGTTTGTGAGAGGAGGTTTACTTGCATAAAAAGCAAATCACAGCCTTAGATACAAAAGATGCAACTTCCAAGTGGACTATGTTTGCTGTAAACCCACAACAGCGTCTGATAACACAAACCATCAGAGGTGCAAGAAGTGGTTTCTACTGATCTTCAGTAGGGGAAATGGACTTCTGACTGTGGATGTGTAAGAAAAGCAACTGCTCTTATTACTAGTTTGAAGAAGCAACTATAATGAATTCAAGTGACCACTTTTATCAGCAGGTATACAGCTGTGTTTTCTGACAGGGCCTATTAGCAGCTGCACAACAGCACAGTAGAAAAAAATTTGGAGTCAGGCTTTTCAGCTAATCCAAAGCACTCAACATCAATATTATGCTATAAGGTCCAAAAGCACAGCTAGGAAAAAACTAGATTGGGTGTAAGCTCATCATACAGGAGTCCTGCTAGTTCCTGCCAAGTGGCAAGTGGAAGGTTTTGTTGGTTGTGAGAAGTATGGTGTAAAGAGTCACACATCTTTGTTTCCATCTCCCCGCTTTGGGCAGGCAGAAAAACAGCTGAAGCAACTGAGAGGATCATGAAAGAATGAAAGAGCGAATGAGTTTGCTCCAAATCTCTTAATCCTCAGACACCAGCCCAAACACGACCAGTCACATGCATCACAAAAGGCCAATACCCAGACTAATTCCTGCAGAGTTACAGACAGTGGATAAAGCTTTACAGTCTTTTTAAAAAACAAAACAAAACCCAAAAAAGCCCCCAGACATGTTTTAAAAGCATAAGAGAAGAGCACTGGACTGAAAAGGGGGGAGAAAAAATTTGTCTTTGCCTTGCACCATTACACACAGCATCCTGTAAAATTCAGCCTAGGTCTATAGATCTTGAAGGCAAATGAAGAAAGATAGAGAATTCACATATGGGAACACAGATACTGAGAATAAATCAGCAGAGACATTTCAATAGAGCTACAAGGCTGGCAGAGCAATGCATTGGCACAGCCTCTATTTAACAAATGAATCCTCAGGGCAGCACATTTCTGGGAAAGCTTTTGGTCATTCTTTTCTCACCACTCCTCTGTGCCCCGAGTGAAGCGATGACTGAGTATTTACAGCCTGGCTGTGTCAGGGGGTTGACAGTCCTACTGATTTAAAGCACGGTTCTACTAGGAAAAGCAACTCTGTGAATGATAACCTTGTGGGTTTCTATTTATTGTGTCTAAGTAATTTCCAGATCAAATTAACTGGAAAAAAAAAAATTACAAGTAACTCAGTCAGATTGGGTTCTTTCTTGTTTACCTATCAATGGCAATCAACAAACAAACCATGAGTCAAGCTCTGTCTTTTTTTCATACCTGAACAAATAGAAACTGAAAGGTTCAGTGTAACTTTTCTACTTTTGCCATTTAAATGAAAGAAATGCCTCTATCCAGAGCTCTCTTCCCTGCAGTGTACAGCACCTCCTTGACAGCCACATGCCCTGGAGCCCTTCTCCAAAGAAGACAGGCTTCAGGGTCTCCACTCCTAGATAGCAGATGAAGGAGAAGGGCATGCTGTACCTGCTCATTTCTTTCTTATAGTAGAGAAAAGTGAACTTCAGGCACAACTGTAATGAATGCATTCCTGTCCACTATTTTTTTTTAAGCTCTCCTCCCCACTCAAAAATGTCCTGTACACTTTAAATGCCCATTGTTCTCTTACCTTAGTCCTACTCTGCTAGCTATATATGTTGCATGGCAACATAAATCATTAATAACTCAATCAAATTAGGTGGAACCAAGCCAGTAGAAGAAAAAGAAAAAACAGTCCAATTTTTTCCCCTATTAATCTCATCCATGTGTTCTCCATTAAGAAAGTAGCCATTGAGTATGCAATACTGTATATAACATATTGCAAAAATGTGACCAGGCAGCTTAGTTCATCTGCTTAATCATGCAAGACCTTCATTTTAAGACTGCCTCTCAATTTGTTCTTGATCAAACTCCAAGGGGGCTGAGATTTCACAGACCAGGACTGGAGCTGGCCACATATTTTTTGTTGTTGTTGTTTTTCTTTTGCTCTATTTTTGCACCCAAAAAAAAAAAAAAAAGGTAGAAAACACTATTCTGATGAGATTTTTCAGCTTTGGGGGTTTTTTTCCATCAAAGCAGAAAAGACTGGATTTTCTGTTGTGTTCTTCTGTTCCGCTTGTCCCCTTCATTCTACTACGTGGCCCAGAGATCTTTTTCCATTGGTATGCTTTGCTATGCTGCAGCTTTTCAAAATTTGACTATGTTTAGGAAAGTGTTGGAAAACAGCAAAAGGAAAAATGAAAAACGTGACAACTGCCAAGGCATAGATGAAATTGACTCTTACCTTCAGTGAGGAAGCATGGAAACCAAGGAAGAATGCTTTTAAGATGTTAATACTTCCTTTAGAATTATTTTGTGGGAATTGGGAGACAAACAATCCATATAAAGCAAAACTTCAACATGTTTAAGGAATCTTGACTCTGCTTTCTCACAGGAAGCTGAACTCAAACTTTGACCTTCAATTCCTCCATCTCTCAACTGTAGGTANATGTTTCTATTTTTAGTAGTTAGAAATGGAAAAGAAGGGGGCTCTGGTAATCCCAAATGATTGGGAAATATGCTTGAATAATAGCTTTTATATGTATAAACTTCATATATATATATATATATATATATATAAAGATTCATCCTGAAAGAGCACACTGCAGAACCAGCAATTTAATTCCAAGTTTTTCTTGAAGCTCAATTTGCATTTCAGTGTGTGGCTGCTATTGGTTCTCCTGCCAGTCAGAGCAGGTGAAGCTAGGAATAGAGTGACAAACATCACTTGAGAAAAGTCTGTTTTTTAGAACACTGATTGCTCTTCAATTAGCACGTAGCTCTTCTTTTGATAAACTCCCTTGTGTCTCTGATCACAACTAATGGTGAGCTGCAGTCTCTCTTGGGAAAGACCCTGAAAGCAATTAGTGGAAAAATGAGTAACTATTATTAATAGTTACATTTCCTACACCTACTGTTTTGATACCAACTCTTGCTGCTATCTCATCCATTAACTTCTAGCAGCACGATGGGTGGCCACAAACACTGATCAGACTGGGGGTTTTTTTCACTGCACTGGAGAATCAGCTCCTGATAGCAGCCAAATAAAATGGCAGAGTATCTTTTATGTCTTTTTATAATTTTTGTTTGTCTCCTTCATCTGCTGTTTGTCTCCTCCTCATCACTGCCAGCATGCTTCCCATTGGTATGATTCCAACTATGTATTAATACTAGCAATAATACTATATTGGCACCAAAAGTGGCAAGAAAGCCTTGGCAAAGCACATCAATTACTGGGATACAGAGCATAACAACCGAGGAGCACCTTGATTAAAAGCTTAATTTGCCTGTGCATCTCACAGTTACTAATCTATTAGTGGTTTTTTATATTACTATTGTTATTTCAAAGGCAAGCTTTCAAAGACAACAGAAAAAAAAGGTATTTTTCCTTGTTTATGGGATGTAATAATTTTCATGATTATTTTATCCCAAGATGCTTTGTAGCACAAGGTTGTTAGAAGCCAGATCTGTACTTCTTCCTGGCTGCAAAAAAAGTTGTCATCAGCAGTGATTTTGTAGAAGAAATTAAACTCACCTATCACCTGCAGCTCCAGTAACTGAAATTATCTTATTTTCACTTGATAGCAAACACCAAGGATTTTTGAATTCTGATATAAGTAAATGATGTCTAGGTGCAAGAAAGTACCAAGGGCTGCAGGACAGGCTGGAAAACAGTGCTACAGACTTTTTCTAGGCCTCATAGTTGTGGCTTACGAGCATCTGAGATTGAAAAAAGCACTGCACCTCTTCAGTATCTCCTACACTAGTAAAAACAGCCAAGAAGCCGCATAGATGCCTCTTATACAACAGAAAAGGGGCTCAACTACAGATGTGTACCGAAGATTTTTTCATGGGAGAATAGCCCTATAAGCTCTTAGCACCATTTTTGCTGGGCCTCAGGGAGACAAATCTATGCTGGAATGAGGAACGTGCGAGGCACAAAATGAACCAGAGCCCGTGTAATTGAAAGAACAGCAGAAGCTCCCCTTGCTGCCTGCACTGGGCCATCACAGAGGGGATGACAGGGGCAGTGGGGCTATGACAACCACCAGTCCATTGTAAAATGATGTAAGCGTGTTTCTCAGCCAGACATTGCATCTGTTGAACATATATATATACATGCACAACACACTGGCAGGCATGCCCTTAAACCGCTGCTTGCTGAAGGAATGCTGTCTGCAAGCTGTTATCTGCCCCCTCAAATTTGCCTTTTCTTTTGAATCTTTCTTTACAGCATATTTGAAAGATTTCTCACTAACCACACCTTATTTTGTTCATACTGAAATATTCCATTATTTATTTCTTGTAGTAACTCAGAGAAATAAAAAGAAACATTACCTGACTCAGAGCAGTTTCTTCAAACCCTTTCTTTGCAGGAGTGATTCTCCCAGCCCCAATTTGTAATGGGGGAGCAAAATCACTCTGGTGTTGCCTGACATTAACCTGAGACACCTGCCATGGTGGCAGAGCTACAGCTCTTGTAGCAAAAGGGTGTCTGCAAGAAAAGCTCAGGAGCTGAAACAAGCTGTGAATTATTTTCCAAGTTATCTTGCTGTGCCTGTTTTAGGCAGTTTCCATCCTGGCTCCCTTTATTCTGCGCTTGCTTCTTCCCCACTGTATTCCCACTCACCGCTATCTTCTGTGCTGCTCTTCCAAGTTTCAGCTCACACCTCTAAAATTTTCTCTCTCATTTCTTGATCCAAACATTTCATGCTTTAAAATGCCAATACCTCTGTCTCTCCCTGCAAAACAGTGTGCCTCCACTATACAGTGGCTTTTAGCTATACCACAGCTTTCAGTTCCATTGCATGTTCATCTTAAAAATTAAATTTTAGAAGGCAGTGATCCCTGCTGCTTTTCCTTTGGACCAGGCCTTGCCAGACACTTTCTCGTTATGTCACTCAGATTCAATTTCATTTTCCTTTGGACTAAATATTGCCACAGATACCTAATACTTTCACTCTGCTATATAAAAATAGAGAGACCTTTCATCCACTTTTTAAAAAATCTATTGCAGTTTATGTGTAATACAACGGAAACCTTTGCAGCAAGCGTTTCTGGTTTCTCCCCAAACTACCAACCAATTGCTTGCGTCTAGACATCTGGAGTCTAGCCCTTCGTTATTAACACAGCGACAAGTGTTTCCATTCACTCTGGTGCCCAGGAGCTGGATATAGCCTCTGCGTCACCTGAAATCCAAGAGCACCCCTGTGGCATGTGGCACAGGACATTCCCAGGAACTGCAGTTTTTAATGTACTTGTTTCCTCTGTGTGCTTTAGAGCAGCATGAGAATAAAAGGTTATATTTTTAAAAGATATCACTGCTTTAAATTGCAGTAACATATGTGGCTTTTCCCTGGATAATGCCACTAAAGGACCTTATAGCTTTCCTTATCCTTTGTCTCTAAAACAGTCTCCTTGCTTTCACTATTCCCCTCTTTGCCTGCTAGTGGAACTGGAATAAGGTGGTTTTTCTGGCAAAAAAAACCCTGTGAAGTAGATGTGGAGACATCCATGATGAACTTTGTGTAGAGAGGGGCTCAGTGGGACATATGTAGCCAGGGGTTCAGGCATGATACAAAATCCCTAAATCAGTCATGAAGAATTTTTAAAATACCTGAATTAGCCTTGTTGTGGAAGGGAAGAGACTAAGCCCAAGGTCCTACCTGCCTGCCCCAGGCAGCCTTTACAGACACTCAGGTGATGTATAGATGGGTGCATTTTGGGTCACAGTAGTATGAAAGCACACAGGACATATTGGCTACAGAAGCTGAAGTTATTGACAGAAAGGTTTTCTTCATAGAATAGTTTGGGTTGGAAGGGACCTTAAAGATCATCTAGTTCTAACCCCCCTGCCTTGGGCAGGGACAGCTTCCACTAGACCAGGTTGCTCAAAGCCCCATTCAACCTGGCCTCAAACACTTCCAGGGATGGGACATCCACTGTTTCTCTGGGTAACCTGTTCCAGTGTCTCACCACTCTCATAGTAGAGAATTTCTTCCTTATATCTAATCTAAATCTATCCCCTTTTAGTTTAAAACCATTATCCCTTGTCCGTGTCCTTGTGTTGGGGACCCCAGCGTTGAACACAGTACTCCCCGTGGCGTCTCACAAGAGTGGAGTAAGGGGGTAGAATCATCTCCCTTGACTGCTGGCAACACTTCTTTTGATGCAGCTCAGGATACAGTTGCACATTGCAAGGTCATGTTGAGCTTCTCATCAACTAGCACCCCCGAGTCTTTTTCCTCACGGCTCAGTCCATTCTCTGCACAGCCTGTATTTGTGCTTGGGATTTCTCTGACCCAGGTGCATTTTCTGTGTAAAACATCTTCACTCAATAGGGGTGACAGGAGCAGGTTGGAGGCAATAACTGCAATATTTGACAATATCTGCTCAAAAGCAAGCCCTTTTTCCCGGAGGTTAACGACCCTCTTTTGTTCTCCCCATGTTTTTTCTTGTGGGGCTACAACAAATTTGATGATACCAATATAGCCACCACAGCAACATCTAGCTATAAGCATTAGCCAGGAAGAACAGCATATGTAGAAGACCTGCTCGTTAAATAGACTATTACTTCATGTAATGAATTCCAGGAAGACGTGTTATATTTTGATTACAGACATTCAAGAGAGGGAACTGCTAGTACAGCACTTGAGATAAGGAAGAGGCCAGATAGACTTAAATAGCAAATCTTAGTATTCTTATGTAATTATCTGCCCATCATCACCGTGAGGTCTGCATATCTCAGGCAGCTAAAAATAGAGCAGCCTCCCCCTGCCTTTCTCCCTGTCCAGCCTGTGGGAGGAAAGACTTGACTCACTCGTTCATGTTTGGGTGAGCCCTGTGAGCTGCATTGGCATAGGGCAATGAGGGTCACACATGCTGAAGCAACACTGGTCTCTCCCTAATCTGCAGCAGACAGAGAAAATATATTCCTACAAGTTATTAGTTGACGTGAATGGACCAGAGGCTGCCCCTGGAAAGTGTTACTTCTCTGTGCCCTGGCTCTGGAGAGGTGAATACCCCCTGCAAGGCACCCCATGCTCCCAGCCACTCTGGGCTGCAGAAAAACAGCCAAGGCTTATAGTTACTTACCTTTTGGGGTTTTTTTGGGGGGATTGCTGCACCAAAAATGAACCATGGCTTTTCCTTGTCCACCTGTCTATGAGGTGATGCCTGTCTGCAGTGGTGGCTCTGGCACAGCATGTCACACTGTGGGAGGCAGGACAGGCGCTGGGGATGACAGTGTTCCTCATCACCAGGGCAGTACGAGGACATTTAAGCAGATGCGCTGCACATCCTCATAATTATGCCACCCTCAGTTGTTTCCTTTCAAAGACAATACAAGCACAATATTGATTTTCTAACAGGACATCCCATGCAGCACACTCACAAGATGCTGGGACTTTCACTGTCATTGCCACTATTTTATAACATAGAGACTAGAAAGTTCAGTTACTATGCAAAAAACCCCCCCAAAACATTCTATAGACTAGAATAGAAACATAGGCAACAATGTTTCCAAATTGGCTATTAAAAAAAAAGTTATAGTCTTTGAG
Source organism: Brachypteracias leptosomus (assembly GCA_013401335.1). Lineage (NCBI taxonomy): Eukaryota > Metazoa > Chordata > Aves > Coraciiformes > Brachypteraciidae > Brachypteracias > Brachypteracias leptosomus. Next base: position 28,378 of record VYZX01007709.1, on the reverse strand, counting down.
AGAGAAGGCTTAGAAATACCATTGCCCTTAGAAATACCATTTCTATATTTATTTCTGGCTACTGATGTAAACATGCCAGATTAAGGAGTGAGGGTAATATTAATCCAGTGCCTGCTATTTATCTGTGTGTCCTAGGGTGGATCCCAGGTGTGTGTACATTTTGGTAACAATTCTAGTTGTGCGTTTGAATCCATCATTGAAATTCACGGTGTTATACAGGCAGAAATATTAAGTGTTGAGATCACGACTGTTGTATTGTTCGAATCTAGGGATTTGCCTTGTATTTTTTATGTAATACTTACAGCTGAAACTCAAGTATTTTAGTGATTTTGACCATATGCTGCAGTCAGGGAGGGTGAAGGGTCTGCTGCCGGCTTAGGCTGATCAGGAGACTGCCACAATGCTGCTACCATCTGGGCACATGTTCACACTTTGTCCCAGGCTCTGCTAATGTTAAATGAGGATAATTACATTTTCCTCCCTCCCAGAAGAACTGGGAGACAGATTGTTGATAAATTATTCCCAAAGTGCTTGCCAGCTGCTTAAATAGTCTGTAAATATTTTGCAGATACTCTTTAACTACAAACACATCCTATTTCTGCTCCAAGTTTTTCAGGCTTTTTCCCAACTTCCCAGCAATGCTGTCTGAAGAGCAGGCAGAGGGCAGGGGCACACTGGGGTGGAAGAGGAGTGGACAAAGGTCCAGACCAGGACATCCAGGGACAAGGACATGACCAAACGACCCAAGACATTGCTTATTCTGGGATGAGCAACCAAAGCAGCTTTATAGTTTGCCTGTGGTATACAGTGGCTTCACTGTGCTGCGGTGCCAAGGGGATGGAGCTCCTGTGTTCAGGTGGACAGAGCAGTATCCCTCAGCTGGGAGAGGAGACCATTGGTGGAGATGATGCAGCCTCAGTGGGGCTCCAGGGAAGGTGCCCATCAGGCAGCAATCATTTGCTCTCTCGTAGCCTGCAAGAACTGAAGGGCACCAAATGCACTTACCAGTTGTTGCCTCCAAACAAGCAAGGGCAGGCACTTCTGTGTAAATTGCAGTTAAACCGCAGAGCCCACAGGATGTTTTGGTAGTTAGGCTTGTGAATGAATCTCAGAAGCAATTCCATAAATCCATGGAAGGAAAAGAGGTCTGAGAAAGCTTATTAAATACCGTTTCTGGTGTAGAAATGCTGAAGGCTGGGAGAGCATAACAGGAAAGTATTGGTACCTGTTTTGCTTCTCTTCCTAGGCACTTGTTAGTAGTCACTGTTGGTGATTGACTATTGTCAACCGGATCCTTGATCTGAGTCTGTATGATTTGGTTTTTCTTCCCATTTTTCTAAGAAAAAAATTGTGTTTCTGCCTATTCAGGCTAGAAAGCAAAACTTGAAAAGAAGGTCAAGACTCATGACAGTTGACTGTGTCAGTCTTCTGCTTTTACCCAGTTTCATGATTATTTAAAGTCTGTCTGAGTGTGCTGTCCTGAGCCTCACTGTGTCTGTCAAAGTCCAGGCCTGGACTTCAGCAGCACAATGGAGAAGACTTCTTTACTACCCGACCTTTACCTTGATATGTCCATTGATTCCCACCTACAGACTGATTTTCTCCCTTTTTTCCCTTGAGTTGTTGAAACCACTGATTTCTCCGTAGCCTATAGTATCAGGATTTTCAATATTTTACACCGATGATGTTCTAGCAGTGCACAGAAGCCTTTTCTGAAATGGAGGCATGTGGAGAAGAGAGATTCAAACCAGCAGATTGTGAGATGGTTAAAATCACCCTCCAAAATTTCCATTTTCAGCCTTACACAAGTTTGGAAATAGCCCCTCATTCAAAATGGAAACATGCCATGGGAGTTTCTCCTCTGGAAATTTTTGTTGTTAATCCTTGCTGTACAGGAAGAGCTTCACCCAAAAGCAAATGTCTTGGTGCATCAGCATCACTAGAGTGTGGCAGGACAACCCAACCGTGAAGGATCATCTGCCAGGCACCTTCAGCAGTGCTCAGAAGCTGTTCCAAGAAAAATCACATGCAGGGAAAACAAATCCAGACCAGCACAAAACCAAAGACTTTCTGAGGAATCATCCTATGCCAGCAGGGTTGCACGCCAAGGCATCCACAAGAAAAAAAGCAGCAAGAAAAAAAAGAAAGAAAAAAAACCCCACCAGGCACTCCCAAAATAGGCATGAGAGTGTAACCATGGAAAACCACAGAAGACTTCTTTCCACTTGCCCGTTTCCCTTGGCCTCACACACCAGCACATCTGGTAGACGAAAGGCTGGGAGAATAAGGCATGTAGCAGAGAGCCCCGGGGGCCTGTCAGGAGGTTCGGCACTTGCTGCTGGACTCTCTGATGTTGTAAAATAAGGTCTTAAGCTACACTGTGATTGTAAACACAACTTGAGGCCAGGAGAAGAAGGCTAAACCAGCTCACCTCCCAGCCCCAGAAAAGCATGTGGCTTTTAGACAGCATGACAGCAAGGAGGGAAATGTAACAAAACGCAGGCTTGGCCCTTCCAGGCAGCTGAAACTTAAGTTATTTCTACATTTCAAAATACCTTAAGGGACAGGCAATTTTTCCACTAAAGTTTGCAGAAAAGGATGACAAAGATCCCACTGGTTGCTTGGCAATTTTTCCCCTCAGCAAATCGGAAGAGGTTACTTGCTCAATGGTTGTACATTGTCAGGAAAATTGCTGGATTTCTCCAGCAACGCTCCTGTCTCGTGCACTCTCCTGACAGCCACCCATGCACTGAGACTCAAAACAACCTATTTAAAACTGTCAGCAAATTAATCATCTCAAGACATGTGAAAAATTGTTCTACTGAAGCAATCAGTGTCTGAGACTGGCTGCTGACGGCTGTCGCTGGGTCTACAGCTGGCTGGGTGGCACCACCTGTATAAGGCTTGAGCTCAATATAAAACATAGTTGTATCCTTTGTGTCCCTACAACTCACATGTCCCAGGCTTGATAAAAAAATATGCAAACACTTAAAATTCCATATAATTTTCAAAATACATTAAATTACAGACAGTTTATGCTAACTTATTCTTGTGCCAAAATTGACACTTTGCTTGAACAGCCTGTTTTCCTCCCTAGAAACACGTAAAGATAGCAGTCATATTGCCCTCAGTCTTTTTCTGCTGGATTTAACAAGGTGAATGAAGTTCACTCTTGTAAGATAAACTTTTCATTCCCCGTTACTCCACATGCTGGTGCCCAAACAGCTGAATCTACTGACAGTGACCAAAGCATGACAAAGCTGCTGGTGGCTCCAAGTTAACTTCTGTTGAGATACCCACAGATGACGTTAGACAAAAAGATCTGGATATATTAATTGTTGGATATAGATTTTAACATTTTTTATGAAGATGGAGTTGGCCATTTTGCTACACTTCTTGTGGCTCAACAATTTCCACTATAAGCTGCTGCTTTCATTTGTTTTACATTTACTGAACTCAAATGTGTTCAGTCTCACATTTTCCACACTTGTAGTCTACTCTGAGCTGAATTTTATTTTCTCCATTGCAGGAAATAGGGATCATTTGTTTCCAAGAGCACACCCATGGAAAATTAGTTGCTAACGTTAAATACATCCATCTGTTCTTTTGAAGAGCTTTACCACCTGCTTATAGTGGAAAGGAACCTGAAATTTGGCAAGGATAAACTCTAGAGAAGCATCTTCTGCTGTACCCATGAAAATCTACCCACACATAGTTTCCTATGTATTTTTGGAAAATACCATTTTCACAAGCACACACTAGCACACGTCTGGCTGTTCCATAAGGATCAGACCTGCTCCTTGGCATGAAGAGAAGGGTCTGGGGTGCATCACCCTAAGGACCTTGCACCACTGGTAGCAGCAGCAGCCTGTTTCCTCACCTGTTATTGCCTATGTCTTTGGCTCATTCATTCCAGCACAAGGTCTTGAAGATATCAAGGGTCTTTTGAACCTTTGCTTTAAGGTGAAGAACATATCTGACTTTCTAAGTGAAAATAGCTACATGATACATAACCAAAAATGAAGAGTAAAAATGTTTCAGAATAAAAATGTTAATGTGTTGTGTAAGACACTATCCTCTACAGAAATTTTTTCTCGGGAAATTTTACCATGAAGTATTGTCACCAGGATTGCTGGCACACAGATATATCCCAGTGCTAGCACAGGGTAGAATTAGTAATGGTGGATTTACACCTGACTTTGACATTTTGCAGTTAGTTTTTCATGTCCTGCCACCACCAGTAACACTAACAAGTGCAACCAGAGTGTGGACATAAGTGCAACTCAGACACCTCATAAAGCAAATAAAATATATGGACTGAATTCTTATTAAGCCATAATATATGTTAATACACAGGTAAATGAGACAGGCACAACAAAAGCATCCCAGCACCAAACTCTCCGGTTAAATATTTGTCCATTCAAGGTGTGCAGACAGAACATTGACGTATAGACTGGGACTGTGGATGAGATGCAAAGCGAGAAATAATCATCAGTTTGTGTAGAGATGACTCAGGAGGGACAGTTGCACCTCAGCTGCTTCCACTGTGTTCAGCTTCATCCTGCAGTTACCTCGTACATACAGTTCCTGAACCAAAGCACTATGGTCAATTTTGATCTACTCCTACATGATAAAGGAGTCCACACTTGAAATCCTGTATATTACATACTTAAGCTTCCAACTCCCCACTAGATAGTGTGACTTTCACGTTTGTGAAAGAACCAGACAAAAAATATGAAGGATAACCTACACAGGGTTATCAAGGATAACCTACACAGTAAAGAGCAGCTGTAAAAAGAGGGAGGGGAAAAAAGGGTAAGGAAATAAAAAAAGAGGGTATTTGCCTCCCAGTATTTTCCAGTTTTGTGCATCACAACATAAACATTTTTCAGACAGCAGAGTGAAAGGGTTTTCTTGTTCAGGGGTGTCTCCTGAAAGGAGGGAAATGGATGGAGGGCTGGAAACTGAATGAGCTTTCTGGAAGAAAGTGGTATTAGGTCCTGCTTCACGCCAACGCAAGACTTCAAAATTCATTAAGATTCAACTAAGTAATTTTTTTCTTATTATTTGAAACCTTTATCTAACTATTGATTTAATTATTTTTAAAATCCATTGTCCATGGTAAAAGAAAATGTTTACACTTCTCATCTGAATTTTCTGTTACTCATGAAAACTGAAACGTAAATTATAACTGTGCTGTACAAAGATTTAGCAGAAACAAACAATTGCTGGTTAACTGTCATTCAGATTTAGGACAAAGATAAAAGACTCCTGTCACAGGTCTAATGTATTGACTCTGGTTAATTTTTTCAATTTTGTTCACCTGATTCCAAAGATCCTATTTGAAATCATTGTATTTCAAAAGATGGTAAGCAATCTCAGATTTTACCAAGTCAGTGAACTCTAATTTTAGATGCTCTGCACCCAAGCAGGTGAGTGCTTGGTTGCACGTAAGCAGTCCAAATGAATTGAAAGGAACTGTTCATGTAAATAAAGTTAGATATATGCCTTACTATTCACTGGATCAGAGTTTCAGGTTTCAAAAGGTTTTATTTAACTTTCTCGTTCCTCCTCCTGAAATTAATGATTAAATAAGAAAAACAAACAATGGATAGTTAGTTTAACTCCTAAGAATTTTTTATTCTGAGTGAACCAATACATTCCTTTGTGAAATGGGAAGCAACAGTTAATATGTACATTTTCATGTGCCATCTATTTGAATGTGGCGACAAAGAAGTTTGTGAAATTTTTCTGCATTGTGGTAGTCAGATTAAGACTCATTTACTCTGAGAATGATGTTTCTGCAAGAATCTCACAGTGGATGTAATAAGTCTATCTGATATTTCATACTACTTTATGTTTTACGTCTCTACTGCTATCTCATTTGGCATTCAAGCCTACATCAGCTGAAGTAAACAGGAATCTTGACATTAGCTTCAGAAGCAATGATACTAATAGTATATGACATTAACAGTATAAAAGTGAAGCACTTCTTTACATATACCTCAAATCCACTAGTTTTCTGAGACACTTTATTAATACCAGCACATGTATGAGACATCCCTGGAAAGTCATCTTGTAGGCTAACAACCTTGGACGGGGAGGAGTTTGTTGACTGTTACTCTAGGTATTATTACTTTATTCATCCCATTGGAAACTACAGCAATATCCTGCCTACAGTCTTACCAGTACAAGTCTGTCAACATCTGAGTGCAAATTCTGCTCCAGGGCATATTTCTATATCTTGAAACACCAAATATTGTTATTTATAGTAATTACAGCACTAAAAGTCAGATATAAGACATTGAAGCCTTATAAGAACATGTGCTTCCTAACATCTGGCTCGAGAAGAAAGGAGATACAGCAGCCAGGGATATTAAATGCAAGAAGAAGTAAGGTCACTACTGCACCAAAAAAAGCCCAACCCAAACCAAACAAACAGCAAAAGCACAAATCAGAGAGGACAGGTTCAGAAAAAAAAAAAGAGAAGAATTAGAGATGGCAGGACAGTATGTTTAGGCTAGGATTAAGCCTGCCCAGTTTTCCATGAATGCATTTAGTTAACATTTGATTACTTATTGTGGCCAAAACCATGCACTGGATGAAAGTCTAGCATTAAGGAGCTGCAGGTGAGCACGTCCCTGTCCCCAGCAGCTGTCCTATGCTTCCTGTTCACAGCACCAGTCCTCAAATGGAGGACTTGCCCTTGGAAATGCTGAGCAGATGACTTTGACATGGCTCCTGGCCCTGGTCAAAAGCACAACACCAGGTGGGAACAGCCTTCACCAGCCTGGCTGCGGGCCCTGGATGAGCCCTGGCCCCCGGCACCACACACCAGGGCTGCATGCAGGCAACCATGCACATGACGTGGCTTCATCGCCCTTTTCCCCCCTTCTCTACAAGGTAAGGATACACTTTGGCTTTGTTTCTGACGAAGGTCTCTAGACAGCAGAGTACCTTAAAGAATAGCAGTATTAAGAGTGTTTGCAATAAGCAGTTTGCCTCAGTAATCACTTCTGTAACCCACCAGTGTTGGTTTTTTTCCTAAAAAGAGCACAGCCTATACCAAAAGCAAGCATCTCAGTTTTCTTGGTCTGCTGTGCTGACACTCTGCAAAGCCTCAACTCTGCGAGTTTGAAGGCATTCCTCTCTCTCCTATGCTGCTTTGGATTTTAGTTTTTCAGTCATGCTCCTGTCTAGCTATTTGCAAACAAGATTTGTGTTTTCTTTTGTAATAAAAAATAATTAAAAAAAAAAAACTTTTACACTTTCCATCTGTCCATCTGCTTTTTGCCTTAAGAGAACAGGAAAAGAGAAATTACTTCTTGAGACCAGCCAGTGCATACACAAAACTTGTAAATGCTCTCAGTGGTCTCTGCACAATCTAGGATACAGGCAAAGGAATAAACTGAAACTATGAACTCTCACTCTCTTGTTGGATGACTGAATGCTATCAGACTCACTGGACAAAATATTTACACTATTAGAGCCAGAGAAATACCTGCTTTCTCCTAAGACATACTGATACTGTGTGGAGAACAACATAGTTAAACTTGTCTACATTTGAAACTCAGAGACTGAAAGAGAGGATGTGGAGAACATGTTATAAAAAGGGAAAATGAGTAACAAAATGAAGAATATATTTAGGAGTCAGATGCTAGGAGGGTCTTGTGAACCCGGGCCACAGTGTGAAGCACAGATAAAGTAAGCACAACCAGTAACCACAGTTAACAATGTGAGTGCAGATCCTGTAGCAAACACCACAGTACCATGGAGCTTCCTTCCCAGGATGGTGCTTTACCTACTCTGAAGGCCTCTGTTAAGTGACCTGTAGAAGGAAACATCTGCTAGGTCATTTTAGAGGAGGAGAGAAGAATCCTCTGAAAAGACAAGTGATACATAGCAGCCAAGGCTTTATTTTCATCTCTAACTTGTCAAGTCAGCTGTGAATATTCACCCTTTTAATCACGTACTCACTATGATCCATATATATTTATTCAGAACTAATCATAAAGGTGGTCTAAATGCACTACAGGTTCTAAACATACTACAGGTAGTAGTGTCTGTTTTAGCATATAGCACCTTACATTTCAACATTCAGGTGACCGTGCTAATGCTGAGGTAAAATCCAGACTTCTAGCACTAGACTTTAAAAGCAAGCAGTCACTTCCCAGTTATACCACTGGTTTGTTTATTTACATTTAGCAAGCTATTTTAAAAAAAAACAAGCAAAAACAACGCTGTAAATAATTTGATTAAAAGATAGTTCAGATCATCTAGCTGTTTGCATTATCACTGAGGCAGGTGGAAGCTGTGGTCTTCTGATGCTTCCCAACACTATCCAGAAGAGAGCTGCCAAAACAGGAATGCTGCTTCATGTGCAGGTAGTAGAAACATTCAGCAGATTCCCCTGCTCTTGCTCAGTCATTTTTCCCTCTGCTGGCATCTCAATCTGTGGTTACAAATCAGGGCCCCACAAAGCAGGCAGCCGACTCAGCTGATGCCACTCGATCATGCCGCCAGATCTTCCACTGCTCACTTCCTGCAGCACAATCTGAAAGAAAGCCCGTTTCCATGCCTGAGTTGGTCTGGACAAAGATAAATCTGAAGGCTGCCTAGTGACTAGCATATAAACATACAAAACGCCTGATGATCTAACCTACAAAGCTTTGGTTATTTGGTGTAATTACGTGGAGAGGATGCCAAGAAAATAATTACTGGAAAGTTTTCTTTTGACAGACTTATGATAGAAATTTCTCAACTGCTTCAAGAAACTCCATGGATGAGCTAAGCCCTTCCAAGTCCATCAGATTACCCTTTTTGTCATGAAAATGGAATAATTCAGTCTCTTCCTCTTCCGGTTCCTCTCGAAATAGGTTGGTTTCTGAGGTAGGAATGATGATGATGCGAGGGACTGTATTGCTAATGATAGAGTCCAGGACTTCATTAAGTTGACTTTCTTGAGTTGCCATGTGTGAAGTATCCGAGTCTCCTCCTCTGCTGACACTGCTGCTATTCAAACCAACAGGCAGAGAAGCTGCTTTTAGGGAGCTGGTCACGAGCATTGCAGGGGGACTGTGTAAGACTGGCTGCCCAAGCACCTTCTCCAAACAGCTGGAGGAGAATGAAACCTTGAACAGAGACATAAGCTTTAATGTCTCATACAGCATATGACTATGGAAACTAACATTTGAAATATTTATTATCACTAGTCATTACTTGAGTCACCAGTCATGTTTTCTAAACATTTGAATCATTGACTAGAAAGAGGGAAAATCAAGATGTGTTAACATCTACAGTTTGGAAAGCAGGATGTTAACTGAAACAAAAGTTGATGTGCTCAAATCTCAGCTGAGACCAAAAAGGGGGGGGGAAAAAAAAAAAAACAGGAAAAGAAAAGCCCATTCTCATATTTGACTTATTTTATGGTAAAAAAAAAAATAAAAAAGTTCTCCATTTTTAACACATCTCAAGAGACTGGATAATTTCACTTCTCTCTCTCTCTCTCATGGAAGAGATGTCAAGTAAGACTCAAGCCCATTGTATTCTTTATTTGCCTAAAGTTTCATCCTTCTTGTGACAAACTCTATCATGGTGTCCCCAAATTGCTCCTGGTACTGCCTCAGAGCAGTCAGTGGCTTTGCATTCATACATGGGAAGGTATTTCCACCAATAAAGAAGGGAAAAACAGATACTGAGATTTTGCTTTACTGCACATTTCCCATCTGCTTATTTTTAGACAACTCTGATTTCTAACTTGGCCCTGATGGCAATTCCCCTGTGACCTTTCCATACTCTTCATGGAAAGTATGCAAATCCAGAGTAAACTAAGCAAGCTTTGAAAATATTAGTTAATATTTAAATACAGTGACAACAGAAGGCATGAGTGATCAATTCTGTCTTGCTTTAGAAAATGACAGTTAAGGTTATAAAATCACTGTGCCAGACAGAGAAAGAAGTTAGAAGTCCCTTCCAAAAACGCAGTTTATAGTTCATTACTATGTGAATTGCCATGAAGCCTAATAGAATTCAGAGTACAACTAAGCTTTACTCAGATTGCTGTAAAGCCTCTTTCAGAGTTATAGTTCTATTTATTTATCTTAATATGGTTGTAAAGCATATAAATTAGCTACACTGATTCTCTCCATAGCTTGAGCTTCTTGTACTAGTTTTGTAAAAGTTTTCCTCTATTGCATTGATATTCCTGTTCTAGTCATAAACCTCATTAATTCAACTTTAGTCTTCCTGAAACATTCAGGTGTGTAATTACCAGGCTTTTACAGGGGTTTGGTGCTGAAACATTGTTTGAAGATATTAGATCAGCTTCTAGCATGAAAGGCCCCTTTTTTTCTCATGTAGCCCATGGCCTGTGATACTGCATTTAAACTGACAAACTAAATGGTTCTTTAAATTAAAAAGGGAAGGTGGAAGGCTTTTTGTTTGGTTGGGTTTTGTTTTTAATTTTTTAAGATTTAGGGGTCATCATCTCAGTCTAAATAGTTTGGCAAATATGTTATTGCATAGCATAGGTCTAGTCTGGTTTTAGAGACAGAGAACCAAATGCATTTGTTTTTAACACAAATTTTGCTGTTCACAAAAGAAAAGTCAGAATTTTTAGTCTCTCTCTCTCTTTCTCCTTCTGTCTCTCTGTCAATCTGGGTTTAAAATTAAATTCGGACATACACTGAAGCATTGCGTAATTCTGCTCCATGAGCAGGAATCATTCACCAATCCCTATCAGTAATGATTTCTCCAGACACTGTACCTACCCAAGTGGAGGGAAGCACAATGTGCTAAGAAAAAAAAAAAGTGGTTTAAATCAACCTGACTGAGAAGAAAAGTCTGTTCTTCCTAATCAAAGATAACAACAGAATGAAAAAAAACAAACCCCAAAATACTGCTCCCTGATTCAAGTGCTGTTCTCATTGCAGCAAAAGGATGGGTTTCTTTTGTATATGGCTTAGTGAGCAGGATATCACTTCCAATTTTTTTTTAATAGTTTTCACACCAGGTAATTCTCGTGGCACAAGATCGGGAAGCACAGAGCACACTTGGCAACTCTCCTTTGAAATTAAGTTTCAAAACATATTTTAGCCTCATAATACATGTCTGCATTTTAATGCTTCCAAGAAGGCCTCTTCACTGCCGTGCCAGGTTTCCAAGTGTCAGTCTACATCAGGTCTGTTACTAACTGCAGTAAAAGTCATGGGACTGGATCATATCTTTGTGGCAGCGCAGAAAACAGGCCATGTGTTTTTATGCTCTGGAAAGCACCAAGCCCAGGACACTGATTGGCTTTTTTACTTTCACTCAAGGATGTCTTTTCTGTTTTGACAACCTGTCTGCAACTGTGCTTTGAGGAATCATGATTTCAATCAGTGAAAACAATTTAGAGGTATAAAGATTTTCTGAATGTTGCTGCAATGGTCTTCTTAAAACAAAGGAAGTGTAAGATTCTTTAAAAAAAATATATATTTTGTTAAATCAAGAAGTTAGGTGACCCTTCACCAAATTCACACTTTTATTTCCATAACTGAGTATTTTTAGAAGTGCTGTAACTGGAATTCAGTCATAGACAATCCAGTAATGTTATTAAAACCTTAAAATAAATATCTAAAAATTCAGTGCCCTTTCTTTAGTGTTGGTTGAGATTTTTTAAGGTTAAATGGGTGGCCTCATAGTGAAACACTTTAACTGAGCTTGAAAAGTAAATATTTCTTCCAACAGAATGAATATTGTATGCATTGCATTTAGCTAACACACAGAGGACGCTCACACCACACAGGAATCTTTGCTGAAAATATTAAGAAAAGCAAAAAAGGCTTTAAAATTTCAGTATAAATAAACTCCGCATGTCTCAGTGAACATCACTGAAAGCCTCAGCATGAAGGTGCTCTGTTTAAAGGTTATTTATCAAAATAATCCAACAGATGTCTTTGAAAGACAAAGTATAGCATCTGAGCCTTCTTGTGGGATATATAGTTGCTAAATTCCAGAATACAGGAATATTTATTTAATTTCTGAACACCTTTATGCAGACCACCTTAGACTTATTTTCCTTCTCCTTCCCTGAGAGACCAAAAGCTAGTCTCCAGAACCTGGAGACAATCTCTTGTCTTTGCCGCTCACCTACAGCCTGGGCTACTGATGGAGGACAGAAGAGGTAGATTTGAGCCCATGTTGCCTGCCATCACATTTGAAGATGCTCTTTTTTCCATCACTACTATTAACAACAGTTACAGGGAAAGACCAAGGTTTCTCAGGGCTTGACCTTAAGGAGACAAATGAAAGGAGACAGGGCAGATGCATGCAGGAACTGGGTCATCGGATGGCTGAAAATTTCCAGAACAGCTCCTGCTTTAAACTATACTGTCTCTAGACAATTAGCCTCAGAGCTGGAAGGGAGCACAGGGAACAGAAGCAGATGCTGTAGCTGTCCAATATTTGGGTGTTTGTTTACAACACTAGAATAACTCCATTAAAGAGTGCCTCCACCAAAAAATGTGTTCTCCTTGGTCCAGTCACAGACAGCTGATTGTAAGCCTGTATCTGTCTTTTCTTGAAAATGCAGCCTTGATATATGCTTGGCATTGTGCCACCCATAGAAATGCTTGTTTTGAAACTGGTGTTACAGTTCTGGCAGAAGCAGACTTGCAGGTGTCCTACTGCTCAGCAGTTTCTCAGGGAATGGAGTGTTCCTCAACAGCGTGGTGCCAAACCTCAGTGGTTTGGCCAACAAGCATGATGCATCCACAGAAGATGCGCTGAGTACTCACCAACTCCTCTTTCAGTGAGGGAAGGGTGGCAGCTGCCAGAGTTTCCCACTCTTAGAGAAAAATGGGAGTTTCTTTCTTATCTTCCACCTCAATAAAAATAAAACAATTTAGTGTACACTGAAAATAAACCGAAAAGAAGAAAAAGGGCGGCTTTTATCATGTCAAACTCTGTCTTGCAGCCCTGACTTTGTCATAAAAGGAGGCTGCCACAATGTAGACACAAGGGTCAGGATGGGAGGAACCAGAGCTGGTGTAGATAAACAGACAAAGAGGTCAACTTCCTACATTTGATGCTATTGACTATGCTTTAAGGCAGCTTTAAAGCTATAAGCTGATGCTGGTTTTCTAAAAAAAGGCATCATATCAATGAACAAAAGTTAATAAAGCATTATTGTCATAAAAAAAAAAAAAAGCAGCACCAGTAAGGCTGAAGACATCAGAATCAATATAAATAAGGCCTACGGATGAGTATAAGTTCTAAATTACTATTCCAGAGTTGATGGACTGTAGCAAGGTTAATACTAAAATGGAGACTTCCCAGCAGAATCTTTATTCTTTACCTTTCCTGTCGTTGCTGCATCACAGCTGCAGGTCTTTGGAAGCAGGTTTCTCTTCTCCTGTCTCAGACTTGTTGAGAAAGAATGACTTCGGCGAGGCTGCAATTTCTTATGAGCTGGCTCTGCAGGGTCAAGTTCAACATTGCTCCAGGTCTGTTCACAAATGATGAAGGATTTCAGACAGTTATATCCTTTCTCAATTTCTGAAAGTTCTCAAACTCTAGCAGAACCCATGCATGCTTACAGAAAACTAAAGCTGTTCTAACACAGATCTCACATTCAACACACCACTGTGGAGAGTCTTGAATTTTAATCTTGTTGCTCTGCCTGGACTATATTTCTAAACCAAAAAAAAAAAATAAATCTTAAAAACAATGAAAAATGGTTCAGTCTCTTCATGAGGATATTTTTCAGCCTATTCTATCTCATTGCTTGTGCTATGCTTACAGCTGCAAGCATCTGAAGTCTAAAGATGCAAGCAAGTACAACCAGTCTGTTTAATATGGCTTATGGCCTTCTGCATGATCATCAGCTTGTACAAAACCATTGATGCGGACAGGTCCAAACCCACATTTTTATACATCCTGGATGGATTCCCAGAACACACAGGGCTTCTCAATCCCCATGAGGTTGCTGTTTCTCTGAACTTTCATTGGTGGATGGGAGGCAATGGGTGGGCTCTGCACTAATTTTCTAAGAGCATGCCAGTAATGAACCACAATTGTGACATTTCAACCATGACGTTCCACGTACAGGCTACAGCAGAGGCCATTCATCATTTCTAACTTTTTGGTAACTTTTGGATTGAGTATCTATGATGAGATCACTCCACTGTTTTCCATACCAGCTTTTAGAGATAGATAGATAGATAGGATTCCACAGAAGTGGGAAACTAGTGCATAATTCTACTGCATCACCTTGCTCATACATCTAAGTACTGCCACCTGTTTATTTCTCCTCCCTTATAGGATCAAACTGTAAATACAACTTTATAGGAAACACAAATATGTTGGCTCCCTACACTCGCACACAATACACAGAGGAAAGTGTTGGTGGCAACAGTTGTGTCATTTACCATGTTGCTGGTGTCATTCCTGCCCATCAATATTTTATTGGAGCATTCCAAAATTTCACTCAGTCCTGCTGTCATGCAAAAGTTGTTGAGCTTAGCTTTTATTCCAGCAGCTGGTGTTTCAGCTAAAATCTGTGCAGCTGCACTGAGCTGTCAGTTGCCCCAAGGACAATTACTTTTGGCTGCATTGACGCAGTACAACACAGTGCTGCACATTGCTAACAGCAGGTGTTTTATTTGAGACTCCTATGCCAAAGTCGTGCTGAAAGCTGAAGTCTCTTAATGATATTATCTTGTCTCTTTAAACAGCAACCCAAACCAAACATACACAACAACCTGCTAACCCCAATGAACCAAAACCAAGTAGTAACCAACAGTGTAGAACAGAAAGCTTCTTGGATCAGGATGGGTGATACAGTTGAAATTATTGCATTTGACACTAAAAAGAAGAATTAATGGGTAGAGAATTTTGGCATAAACTTTAATTCAAGGAAAATTAAAAGGGGCAAAAAATTTGGAAATAAGTAAATGAGGAGCCTCTCTGTTTTGAACTATGCCAACACATTTCCATGTCACTACATAGGCTATCTACAACCAGTGAATGAAGCACAAGTGTAAGCAGACAAGTAGTCCCTATGATCTCAAGGGGGATACAGATATCTGTGAGTGCTCTGTTTGATCAAGCTGTTAAACAATCCCAAACAAAATATACTCTTTTTTAATGATAGGATATTGGCATTTTGCATGTACTAACCTCATATTGCGAGGATAATCTGGGTATTTTACATTTTATTAAATCATCACAGTTGATACTCTCATGCATCATTGTGTAATCAGTGGTCTGTGAATGGAATTAAATCAGCAGGATAGATTATCTTATTTTCATTTACAATGCAACAGAAATATTTATGCATTTATTTATATTTTCCAGAGCCAAGACAAATGCTAAGTTTCATAGCCTGTGCAAAATGAGCCACTCTTTTTTTCTATCTCATTAAGGTCTTTTTGCCTAATATAGCAGCAACCAGATAAACATGAAAGTGCTCCCCATGCCCTGAATATTATGCGAGCCTAGGCAAGCAAATTTGGGGATCCTTGTGCTGTGCAGTGTGGTAGAGTAGCGTCACACTCCACAAGAGTGGACACACTTCAAACTCACTCAGGCTTAAGTCTGACCAACAGTGCTCTAAAAAAGCTTTGCCCAGGCTAAGAGAGGCCTTTCAATCTTCTATTTATTGTTTTAATTTAAAAGAAATTTTATGTTAGACGTATTTATGGAGCAAGTGGGTTACAGCACACAAATAACCAAGCCCCATCCCTGCTCAGATTGCTCTCACCTGGCTCAAGGGGAAAGCCAAGAGTTTGCCACTCAGCCTGTAATGGTGGTTTATACCTTCGTGAAGGTTATTGACTGGAGCCATCGCTCTGTGAGATTTCTTATGCCCGAGCTGAGCGGGTAGCATCACAGGTCCCCGGGAAGGCCAGCCCCAGCCCCGTCCCTGCCACTGCTGCCATGCCTCCCCAGGAGCCACCTTCCCATCACCTCTGGGTGCAAGGCTGGCCTCTTCTGACTTAGAGAGGTAGGCAAGGTTATGCTGAGAGGAACTGAGAAATATTCCAAGGGATCTTTTTATTTCTAACTCTCTCAATCACCAGCCTTACCAAGATTTGGGGTATGCTGCTTACAAAACACGCCATCTCACTTCAGGTGCAGGAGTCTTCCACTCCCCATGGTTAAAGTCCAGGGAAGCAAATCAAAAAGTTTCCCATTCTACAGAAAATGGACTGCCTTTAAAATAATAAGATAGCTTTTGGATAGGTTAAAAAACTTTGGATGGGAGACTGTTTTCTTGTTCTCCAGCTCCTTCAGATAGTAAATTACAGGAAAGTAGTAGGTGACATGGGAAGTACCTGACAATGGCTCTTTTTAATTCACATTAAAGATTTAAACTGAACATCCATGATCCCAGTAAGCATCTGAACCACACAGATATGCTGGCCTGGATGCTTTTTCTGATCAGAAATCATCACATGTAAACTCCCAGAAAGGCTTTGCATAAATGACCTTAAATGACTCCCAAAATTTAGCTACCTATCCCCCCTTTTCCATTTTCCAATTTTGAATATGTATTTATAGAGTCATTTATTGTGGGATTCACGGAAACATTATACTCACTTTCCTTCACAGAAACAAGAAAAGACTTACAGCTTCTCCAGTGGAAACTGATGAAACGCAAGTATTCTTGGTCCTACCAGCAAGAGACTGATGGCTGGAGAGAGAGGTGGTCCTGAATGACGACTCATTTATGGAGCCTCTCAAGAGGTCATTCTTTGATATTCGTATTAAGAACCTCAAGCAGGGAACAGCACTGTGGATGGTTTTTCTGAAGCAAAACAGGAGAGGAAAGAAATATTGGTAATGAGGCTTTGAAAATCATGTGATGAAAGTACTGTCTCTTTTCATATCCTCAGCACTGCTTCTGTTTTGATTGAGGAGGTCTTAAAGACTACATCGAAACAACATGACATATCTAGTGAAAACTACTCAACAGGCTGAAAGGAAAACAGCAGGTAGCTTCTGGGCCTTGGGTTAAAATGTGTATGGAAGAGCTGCATGGATAAGTAGTCAGAATTTAAAATATCTTGAAGATCATAATTGCTTTTAATTTAATTATAAGGTTAACTCAAAACAACTTTCAGGTTAGCTGGCATAAAGGTCTTCATTGTGCAGAGGCTCAGGATGAGTGGAAAAAAGGAAGGGGGAGAGGGCCAGAAGAATCAGATATTGCTATTTATTTGTATCACAGCAGCTCCTGTAAACTCCTATTGAGAATTAACAGTCTGTACAAACACAGAGAAGGTTGGTCTGGGCCCCAAGGAACTTAAAAGCTGCCTTATTCATTAAATAATAATCTCAGTCATGGTTACATGAGTCTATTCCTCCTGGCCCCCAGCCCTGGTTCTGCATGGAGCAGAAGAGCCCAAGATCCTCCTCTGTGCAATACCAGCTGCCCTTCCTCCTCATTGCTGCTGATGACTGGTAGGGTGATGTTAGCCAGAGTGCTGCATTTGGTACAACACCTCCCCAGTGCCTTCCAATCCTTTACATCAGCCCAACAGATGAAGCTAATACTGGCAAAAAACTAAATGTACAAGTCAAGAAGAGAGGCAGCAACAAAGTGTATGGAAAACAACAGACACATGGGACTTATGGATCAGTGAAGGGTGCTAGTATGTTCACTTTACACTGAGATGCAAGTCAAGTGGATGCATACTGTAAAATCTTTGTTTCTATAGTTATTAAATTTGTTGAACTAGTATATTTTAAATCATTTCTATTCTCAGAAAAGATCACACATGTTAAAGGCTCAGAGATCTGATTCTGGGATCACAAGATGAGATCACTGTTTTCTCAACACAAACAACCGTCTTCCCCAAACCAAAAAACTAACAAACAAAAAAAACCCCACCAAAAACACCCACCAGCACCACTGAACCCCAATATCTGGCACCATTACCGCTCTCAGTGCACCAGATTTCCACGTGTCTTTCCTCTCTAATTCAAAGGCAACTGAACATGCAGCTCTGTGCCTACAGTGGAGAGAGACTGAAGAAGCTTTCTGCCTGCAGCACCATTCCTGATTCTGTCGAGACACCAGCTGTTGAGCTGACAGAGCCCCACCAAGCTGCTTGGGGGTGCAGGAGGCTGCCCATATAGTGCTGGATAAAAAAAAGAGCTAATGTTGTACAGAAAAGAAAAGGTTTTGAGAGTCAGCAAGGGTTTAAAGGACATAAGAAAATGCCAAGCCCCCATGAGCTGATATTCATGTTGAAGATCTGAGGCCGGTGCTGAAAAAGCAGCTGCCAGTTTTTTTCCCCTGCTGAGAAGCTGAGCCACTTCCCTCAGACAGAGACGTAGCTTTTGATGCTTGCCACAGACTAGCTGGGGCTGTAAAATATTCAATAACTTCAAGTTGGTGTAGAACATACCATCCTGTTTATTAAGTTGGATTTCATGCAGAGACCTCCTTTTGCTGGAGGTTCAGGAAATATATGTCTAATGGTGAATTTTCATAACATAAGAACATTTGTGATGTCTGAAGGGACCAAAGTTTCAATTTTACTAATATTTGGGAGGACTGTTGAGAGACATATTGCAGGCTGGAATGAAAGTACATGTTTAGAAGGTAGTTTTAATACTATACGTGTGAAATACAAAACTGAGGTGCTTTATTAATTGTATTTTTATAATCCTCTGTAATAAAAGTCATGCAAAGTCAAGTATTTAGTAATTGTGAACAATTTTTGAGAAAATACTGAAAATCCAGATTCTTCATGATTATTCAGCTATTTATAATGAAGCAGTTTGGAATGAATCATTTTTGTATAACTCTGCTTCACTTGGGAGCAAGTTGGAAATATGGAGATGCAGAATTTCCATTTGCTATGAACGAATAATTACAAAACCTAAAACTTCCAAAATCTAAAAAAGTTTCTGCAGTAACTCTAACACAGCTAAGTGATATTCTCTCACATATAGGTTGTTAACAGAGTAAAAACTTTCTTTCCCCACAAAACAACATTTTAGGAATTAAAACTTTACATACCTTTCCTTCCTTACATTTGTTACTTCCAGTGATACCTATCAGAGTTAGAAGTGTTTTTCTCCTGTATACTGTTGGGGAGTGAGTGGTGTTGGGGGGGCAGCATATAACAACTAACCTCTCAGACCAGTTCTTAAAAGTGAAGTGCTAGCACAAAGGTCACAGTTACATTTTCAGTTGCATTCATTGTAATGTAGGTTTTCTTCATTATTTAAGTTAAGGAAACCCCCACAAAAAGACTTGTTTGATTTGTTGGGGTGTTAAGATGCAGTGACAGAAATTCTCTGTGGAAAAAAACATCTTGCTTCAGCAGTGGCACATTATTAGTTTGAGCCATAACAGTACTACTTAGATCCTGATTTCTAGATGTCTCTAGAAAAATTTGGAAAATAACTTAGATTTAACTCAGTTCAGTAGTTTCAATACAAAATGGCAATTCATACCCTGCCCAAACCCTGAAGTCTCAGGCCTGAACAGACTGGCCCATTTGTCTGTCATTGGATAACTTACTTTCAAGGCACAACGTGAATTATTAGGAAACTTGGAAATGATCCAGAAACCCTGACCTTTACATACATATTCATTATTCACTATTCAAGCAAAATTGGTCCTGCCAGCATATTTTCTCCAGCTGAATTGTTGGTGTACTGTAGCTGCTTTTTCAGTTTCAAAACTGCATGCTTGATGCTTTTCCTGACTGGATGATTCTCAAGCCTATGAAATGTCTTCACAACTACTCCATAAATACTTCTCTTGTTGTTGATATGACTAGAAATACAAATTAGGAAGCAGGGGAAAAGTAAAACAAAACACTTTTTAAGAGAGTGAAATCCTGTTGTAGACTCCAGGCTTTTTCTAATATAGTCTTAGAAAAGCTGATGCTGGTCAGAAAAAGACCAATAGAAGCAGTGCCAGAATATAATATCTGCTTTAAAAACACTCACTTGACTTCATAAAAATAATATAAGGAATCACTGAAAACAATAGCTTTGGATCAGAAAAAAATACCTGGTTCATAATGTGTCAGCCAGCCATACAAAACTTCTCATTCAGCTTCTGCAAGCTATCAGATACTAGTCATTCTCCTATTCTAAACCAAAATGCTCTGCAACCTTCAAAAAATAAGATGGTCTCAGGTTTTTGGAGGATGCAAAACAATTTTAGTTACAATAGCCCACATTTTAAAACAAATTTTTTCACCATTTCTGGATGCATTTCCACCAGCCTTCTGAGAAACTTCAACTGTTCCTACAACCACACCATCATTCATCAGACATTCCAAAAACTGAACTCAATTTCCAGCTCCCAAATCCTAGTTTTCAGGCAACAAAACTTAGCAGCTTTTCCAGATTTTGGGTGAGGCAAACCTTATACCAACGACTAACCCTGCCATCTAGTGGCATTTATACATTTATCACATTTATCACCATGGCTTCCCTGTGTTTCATCCAAACTTTTGATGCAGCATCCCTTTCTGGTACTACATTTTGAAAGACTTGCAGAAAAATCTAGAGGTATGCTGAGCAGCAGTTCTTTACAAGCATTTCTCCTTTTAGATAATGAAGCATTTTTCACTGCCAGTGTTTCAAAAACACGCTATGTACAGCTACAGAAGGAAGTTACAAGCTCTGAGCTGTATCTTCTGTGTGAGGTTTAGCTTCTTCTGAGTACACTGCTGTGAGTCATAAAGGTGAAAAAAATATATTTAGGAGCTCACCTAATGCTGGAGATCGGGCTGAGAACACAATAGAGATGTATTCCTTTTCTCATGCTAAACAAACTCAAAAACCAACCCCCTAGAAAATTATTTTTGCTGGATTTTTGGAAATCAAGTATTTTGCAAGTTTTAACAGCAGTGACTTACTTTGCCAGTACTCGAACATGTTTCTCAGCTGAAGCCTGGGGGGGAGGGCATTTCTAAATAAAATGTTGACTCAAGAAAGAAGTTCTAGCTTGCGTGCTGTCTGGGAAGCGTAAGTTTATCCTTGTTTGAAACCATTCAGCAGAACACCATGCCAGCTTGTTCCCTTGCAAAAGTATTTTGTAACTTCTTTTAGGACCACACAACTGCAGACACAATCAATTTTGATGTGTCCACCCTATGCATGCTTTCAGGTCTTAGATAGCTCAAAGAGTAGGTGACCTTTCTGAAATGCAACATCGTTTCTTTTGCTGGGGAAGGCTGAGCTCATCTCTGGAGACCAATTTGGATGCTCTAGAGAAGCTACTAAAGGAGGTTATAATGGGCCTTCCTCTTCAAAGAGAAAGGAGGCATGTCTCTTGTTGTATGTCAAATTATTCTATTCCCCCAATTTTGTAGGTTTCCCACCAGAGTGACAGTACCCTTCTAAATCACCTACTCTGCGGGAACAAGTTATCTTTTTACTCTCTATCCCTTACCTTGCTGCAGACAGGGGACCTGAATAAAAGTAGAATTCATATCTTTCAGCTCAGAAACTCATTCACTGTCTGTGAGAGGCTTGAAAAAGAAATAAAAAGGCAAGAAAAGTTGGCTAACCTTGCAGCTTATTGAGTCTGAATAGTGTTTGATTATTTGTTAATGAAATTATGCTGGGTTGGCACAGCCTTCTGTTTTAAAATATACACTAATTGATATCTGTAATAATAAGTGGAATTAAAGTATAGTATAATTTGCTTGTGAAAGCATAGGTTCAGAAATATTTCGTATCTGGAAAAAAGTGTTTCAGAAAAGTGATCAACATTACATTTTGCCCATTGAACCCCATTAATGTAGTGTAAAACACTAAGTCAAAGCTAACAATTTTTAAAGAGGTGAAGAATAGAAAGTCTTTTCCCTGAAACAGCTAAATGAAATAAATATGAAAACATCTTTCAGAAGAGACTTCTCTCCATGAAGTAGAGTATTTCAGAAACGTCTGCTTTATTTTTTGAAGGCAAATACTTACTGATCAAAGTTAGCAAGCTTGCTAATGAAAAGCAGTGCTTTCAGTATATTTGGAAAACTTTCTCATTTGCAGGGAGCTCTGTTTGGATTTCTGGCTCCCTACAGCTCTCACTTTGCACAGATATTCTACTTCTTACAGAGCTTCTCCCAAAGACCAACAACCTGTTTAGTACTAAAGCTGGTGTAGACAATAACTTCAGTGTTTCAGAAAACCAAACCTTGAACATATGCATATATAGCTTCTTAAATTGGTGATTATGGGATTTTTGAGCCTTGTTGGTTGACCTATTACCTGGAGAGTGCCTTTTAGTGGCTGATATGGAAAAAAATGACCCTGAACATCTCTTCCTCCTCAGTCACAGAGTTGTGCAGCTCCACAGGACAGAGCAGGGTTGTGAGGAGAAAGAAAGGTGGAGGGAGGAACTGTTCTCCTCTGTTGGCCACCCCTGAGGCCACATCTGGAGCTCCATGGGCAGTCTGGGCTGTCCTGTACCAGGAGGACACAGTTCAGGGTCTGACCACCCAGATCCCAACCTGGGGTGGTTAGGGCAGGAGCATGCACTTTGTAGGGTGAGGCTGAGAGAATAAGGGCAATTCATTTACTGTTAAAAACGCATTTGCATGTACAGTTATACACATACCTATATGTTTACTGTACCTGTATCTTGGATGAATTATTGCATATATGATAGGGTTGTAGATTGCGGAAGCTTTGGCAATAACTGCTGGCACAGATTTGGAATATGGTGTTAGGGTGTTGCCTCGACTACAACAAAGCAAAAACATTACACAGCTGTGCTATGGATTAATACTAAATTACTAAAACATAATACTCTTTTTGACTGGTTTTGTGCTGTGATCTCTTTATAAGAGAAAATGTTAAGTCATACAAATGTATTCTTTCCTCAGATGTAAGGCTTTCATTTGACAGAGCATACTTTGTTTAATTCATTTGGAGAAGATAAAAGACACGCACATAATTAGTTCTCTATTTGAAGATGACCAGAAACATAAAGAATCACCTTCCTTGTTTCTACACTAGGCCAAAAAAAAAAAATCCCAAATCCACCAAAACAACCTCCATTGTGACAATCTGGGAAAAGGGAATAGCAATAAAACAGAATTAAACCAAAAAATCTTTCAGCAGCAGTATCTGTGCTGTACAGTAATGGGTGTCAATGGCTCAGTTGCAAACACTGCAAAAGGAAGAGAGGACTGGAAGTGGTTTGAAACTAATATTCTCCTCTTGAGATCAACATCAGCACAGGATATTCATAATGAATATAATAGAATCACAGAATGTTTGGGGTTGGATGGGACCTTTAAAGGTGATCTAGTCCCACCTCTCTGCCGTAGGGAGGGACACCTTCCACTAGATGAAGTTGCTCAAAGCCCCCTCAAACCTAACCTTGAAATCAACAATATGTGCTGACAAGATAAGAGATCCCTTTGGAGAGGAGAGCAGTTGGAGCAACACAGGAGCTCAGGGGTGGATATCAGGGAATATAATCTCTTTTCTGCCCTCTGTCAGAGGCAGCAGTGTATGGAGGAAGCTTCTTGAGAGATCAGATATTAGAAGAAAAAACAGGTAACTCCTCCAATTCATACAAAGAAAGTATCGTGGGGGAGAGGAAACAACATGCACCAAAAACGCAGATAAAAAGTCTTAACAGTTTTAAAATACATAGATAAATAATCCCTTTTCTGGCTTTATCCACAAGGATATAGTGAAGAATGCAATATCACCTCTGACGTAATAACTATGTAAAACCCTTTCAAATGGGAGATCTACTTCTTGTAGGTGATGGTACTAATCATATTTATATTTGAGAATAACCCATACTCTTTGGGTTAAGTTTCCACTTACCCTGCCCAGGCAATCAAGGTAACACAAGCATATGGAGACCAGGACAAGACATACACAATGATGACCACAAAAGCAATTTTTGCCAGTTTCCACTCATTCTTCATGGACTGAGAGAGGTAAGATTTCCGGCTGCAGGACCCCAGCTTTTGCACATCTCTGTAAGGGGAAATAAAATACAGATACGTCGACATGAGGGTGAAAAAAGTATGGTGCAACACACTTGTATATTCTTAGCAATATATAAAATGAAGCAGATTTCATCTTTCCCTGCTCTAACTGTTCCTTTGTCCTCTGATATTTAAAAACTCTAGAAGGTAATTAATGTAGTAAAATGGTCCCAGGCTTTCTGTGTGAGCTTTGTTTGCCTGTAGGACCCAGCCAGAAGAACCCCTGGGGCTACAGGGCAGGACTGCTGTGTCCTTTTCTTGACACAAGGAGGGTTTCAGGCCAGAAGGGTGAAGAAATTGGTATCCCTTGTCCTTTGTTGTTCTCGGAAGTGGAACAAGCAAAGGCACAGATGGATGCAAAAATGAAATCTTACTGGCTTTTCCTTTTCAAGAGAGGAACAGCTTGCAGAAATTCTAGCTCATGAGGTCACATGTCCTGGAACACCCTAAACACCCTGAGGAACCTAGCCCCAAATGCTTACAGGGATGTTTTCGCTTCCTGTAGATTTATTCACTGGAGAAGAGCATTTTGCAGGGGAGAGTCCAACAGGCAGTTCTAATATTTTTGCCAAAAAAAAGTTCCCATCAAATTCTCTTCTCACATCAGACAAACATCCCACACTTTATTTTAAAAAAAATGGGTTTATATAGTTTCACATTTTATATAGTTTAGCATAGAAATAACAATTTTCACATATCAATGTTAAATGAAGATGTATTTCAGGCTGAAGACAGTAATTACCAGCCAGCAGGGTAACAAACTGCTTCCTGGTGCACTGTGAACATACCCGTAAAATGAGTTTACTCTACTAGTAAGCAAAAGGCATAGAAAAAATCTTGTGGCCACTGTGCTTCACAGGTGTACAAGACATCATTGTTTCAAGGATGCCTTTTTTGCTCCTTCACTTGGTATCAAATATGCATACACAAAGTGTAGTAAAACCCAAGACCTAGGCCAAAAACAGAGTTCAGTAAGAACTTAAATTTAGGCATACAGCTAAATATGCTTGTAAAAATGTCAAATTATTTCCACAAGTGCCTGCAGATAGGCATGGAGAAAAGCCATCAGAGCTGATGACATTGCAAGCAGTAGGAAGAACTCACAACTCCAACTGGTGTTGGATCAGATGTAAGATAAGTCGTGTGCTCATTAGGAGAAAAATAACTGGTAGAATGAAGTTGCTTTACAGATCCAACACCCTATTGATTTTTTATTTCAAATATAGACCAAGAATTAGTGGGGAGGAGGGGGGGAGGAAGTGTCTTAACAAGCATAGCCAGATATTGTGCATACAGTTATGATGCTTGAGTGAACCTCAAGGTTTTCTAGGATGTCTGACTTAAATAAAACTGTCAAAAATATGAGGACTGTTATGTTTACAGAGCAACTCAAAGGCAGATGATGCCCACATTGCTACATGCTATTTATCACCCCTTGAGGCTGAAAACCATGGAATGTACCAGGACCGTATTCCTTGTATTGCAAATCTGAAATACAAAGAATGCAAACTATCAAATTATCCTATGTACTCTTAATTATCACACTCTGGGATAAGATTAGAACCACAATAGACTTCTTTCTCTACTCCAAAATACGTCCTTTCCAGTTTTTACACTGGCAAAAATATTTCTCCATTTACTGTTAGCTGTTAATACTCTGCTACTTTATTTCCAATTTCAATTCAGATTAATTTTTGATTCAGATTTTTCTGCAGCTAAAGAAATTGAGAAAAATCTTCTAATACAGGAAAAGGGAGATCTACTTATTTCAGCTACATTGCTTACCTGCCAGTACGTCTTATGGCCAGGAACATAAATAAATAGCAATGGAATATTATTATCAGGGGAATAAAAAAGACGCAGCAACATAAAATCATGGTGTAACTTCTATTTGAAGGGGAGTACGTTACATAGTCCCATGTACAGGATATCATCAAGCCCTCAGGCACATAGGAACCTGTGAAATACATGGAATACATTATTCACACATACACCCAAAGCTTGTGCAGCTCCTGATCCAACAACTGAGCACTTAAAATAAACCTCCTACTGTACACATAGTCTTCAAGAGCTATGCCAGCCATACTATACGTGTGGTCTGAGAATGCATACTGGACAGGATGTCCTGACTGCCAGACTCTCACATACTCCTAATACTCCATCTGCAATTTCTTCTGCTTGAATAAAACCTGGGGATAGGGGAGAGGAGGGTATCTGAACTGCAGTAGGTCCAGATATACAATATGACAACAAACCATCAGGTGGTGGTGGCTAGGCATCCACCCAAGAATTTATCGAAACCCTCATTTTTTTATACCCAAAGCAAGGCTAAAACAGAGCACGCAGGGAATGCTAGGAGAGATAGAGAGGAGACAACATACTCCACCCGAAGAGTGGGGCCACGCTCCATCCCAGTGAGTACAGCCACACTCCGGCGATGATCTGCATGGTGCGTTTCTTTGAAGTCCACTGTATGGATCGCAGGGGCTTAGTGATCACAAGATAGCGGTCAACAGAAATAGCTAATAAATTCATCATTGAGGTTATTCCAAAGAGTGCCCCACAGAAAGCATACAATTCACAGCCTGAAGCAGAAAATATCAATGTCAGGGATTTTCTTAAAACAGATGCGTGTTTTCTCTTAGAGTCTGACGTGATAAACCTCCCATTCTTCTTCTGGCTCAGGATTTCTCTCCCATTAGAAAAATTTTCTTAGCCTCACAATTTCAGAGTTATTAAATGTTTTTTACAAAAAACATGGATATTAATAAAATACAAATGGATGTATTTAACAGGTCCTACTCTCTACTGCAGGCTCCAACTGGGAACCTTTTGTCAATGGAAAACTGCCGCAAAGAAAATCCAATCTAATTAAAGTTACATTTTCCTGGACTGTTGCCCAATATATTGATCTTAGCAGGCTGCAGCAGACATCTGTCCGCTAATGACAGATGGGTGTTTCAAAAAATGATTTTGGTTTATGTGGCTTAAAAATGTAGAAACAGTTTAAATTTATGGCTAAAAGACCAGCTGGAAAACATAGCTTCAGCTCCAGTTTCTACGTTTAATAGCAGCAGTTTTTAAAAAAACTGACAGTTTTTACACGAAACATTCCCCCCTACCTCTTTTCATTCAAGGATTGCACTATCAGATGAAAACTTGTAGAGTTACACTCTCAAACTACAGTTATCCTCAAACTAAGAAGAGCTCCTTCTGTGTGACTAAATAAGCAGAGCATCAAGTCTTCTGAAGAACTTACTATACTCACATTTCAGCTATAAATTGAGCGTGCATCACCTTTTCTTTCTTGTAGTTGGAAAGAAAAGACTCTCTTACTGAGAGTCCTCAACAGATTGTCATTATTTAAATCTCTTAATTAAATGTGAGATTTCTAGAAGCATGCCAATGGATAACAACATACATTTCTAAATAAAAATATTAACTTCCTCTTAAACTAATACAGAAAAGAAATATTTATGACCATAAAATGTCTCCCTCCCACCATAGCATTTGCCCTTATAAGCTAAAGGGTAACACTATTACTTATTGATGTTGACCCTTTTCTTTCGGAAATAAGTAAGATGAAAGAATCAAACCTACAACACAAAATATATGCCATCACGTTGACTGATGATGTCAAGAACTAGGGTTGGCACTTAAGAACCTTGTCCTGCTGCCTCCACAGCACAAACCAAGATTGTTGTCATTAAAATAGACTGCAGAGAGTGTAGAGCTGGTGAGGTACAAATTAGTGTTGAAAAGTACCTATATCTCCAAGTATCCACTCTCTGTGCAAGCTGTTGACAAAGCACATGGGTGCCTGAGAAGCCGACATCAGGAAGTCACTCACAGCCAAATTCATTATAAAGTAGTTTTGAGGTGTCCTCAGCTTCTTGTTGCTTAAAAACACGAGAAATATGTGATTTTAAATAGACACAGCAAACAGTTAACTTTATAAATTTGTTTACTAGCACAAATAAATGATATCCAGGTTGGAATTGATGATTACTTACAGTCAATCATTAATCATCAGTCAATTACTGCAGCTACAGATGTATTCTTTTCAAAATTATTACTGACAATAGCAGGGGGGATAAAATGGATTGTTTCTTCTTCAAATTGAGAATTACAGCTGTCTTGAAAAATATGGACTTGCTCAGGATAAGATTAGTTCACTGTAAGTGCAGTAACACTGAGTGTGTCCCGCTTTGCACAAGATCAGGCTCTGAAGGAGGTTACAGAGCCAAAGGAACTACTTTTAGTGACTTTTTAAAAGCTGCTGACCTGGAGAGTCACCACATTACCACTAACTAAATGACCCTTTGCAAAGTGCTATGGCACAAGCAAGCACACACACAGATTTGAAAAAATTACTTTTCTTCATGTACATCTGTGGTGGGTTTACCCTG
>VYZX01007707.1:568814-653479 GCA_013401335.1 Brachypteracias leptosomus | reverse complement strand
TTTAAGTTGCTTGGAAGCTGCTTAGTCATGATGACATTCATAAAAACCAAGTAGACAATAATATAACAGTAATAATAAAAATCAAACAATGAAGTGGAAGTGAAGTAACATCACAGACCTAATCCACTAGTTATAATACTTGGTATTTGAAGGGACCAACTTCATCAGTCAACTGACTGATGCAGGTCAGATAAATGCTTTTATTAGATCTATACTCTGTAATTTAGCAACTGCTTTGAGAGAACTGAATTCTACCTCTCTTTTTTAACTGTCTCAATGTTACAAAAATTTCAGATATGACTGTTGGAGCCTTCCTCTCAGACAACGTGGTACTTCTGAGGTGAGATGAATGTCCTTTTTCATCCAGTGTTGTCTTCTTTTTGTCTGTTTTCTGTTTATGTCTCATGGGGTCTAAGTCCTCCACTACTCCAATTTTCTCCCTAGTTTCTTGTGGTCAGAAGCAGGAAGCTGGGTGACTGTTTAAGCAGAACGTGGATGGTGTCAAAGAATGCACAATGTAATTTAAACATCGGAGTGAGGGATGGCAATATGTAGGACTCCCAGGGCCATGAGGAAAACAAGGGGCTAGAGCCAGAAGGAGATGAATTGCATCCCGGTGCCTCTTTAGAAAGGTTGCTCAGAATTTGTGAGAAGGCTTTTTAAGTGTTCTTGTATTTACCTCAAGTAAATAAATGATGATTTAAGGGAACACACTTGAGCAAAAAGCCAGCTGCGTATGGTGCCAGGATGTAATTTGGCAAGTTCTAATGGCATGCAGAGTGAAACAGGAGTCTCCAGGGGAATGAAATTCAGAGCTGTTTTTAGTCCACACAGGATTTGGGCTGCTGTTTTGGGAGCGTGAGTTAAGTGCAGTTGCTTGTTTCATCTGATGGGGAGAGGTGTCACAGCTTGGTTCACCAATATCCAAGTGCAGAGGTAGAGTAGGACTGGGCTTGAGGTGCACAGACCTGGAGAAGAGAAGGAAAAGTTTGAATTTTGCCACTAGCTCCATTGCTACACTTGTTAATATTTAATAGAAAAATCCTGTCAATACCTAGTTGTCATTAGAAACAGAAGTCACTAGGGACTCCTGCGTCTTAATGGAAGACACGGATGTGGTGAGACTGGCAAGACAAATGCTGGGGCTGCAAAACGTCCGTGCCAGCTTGCTTCTTGTTCAAGGCAGCAAAAACTTGTCTCTGATTCCATTTGAGTCAGTTAAAACAAAAAGGAGATTGGGGAAGAAACACTCTTGATGATCAGCATGGCAGGTGGTCAAGTCTTCTGAAGAGTTTTCTGTTCCTCCATCACGTACGCAGAGGAGACCAGTTTCTGCTTCTGCAGAAAGGTGCGTTGTGCCCAGATGGGGTCTTGCAGCCCCACAGCTCCCAAACCACTAAAAAGAAAACTGTGCATTCTTCTTCTGCAGTGTTGTTACTTGCAGGGGGGGAAGACAGTCTGGAAGGAAAAGCATGGTGACCTCTGTCCACGTGTTTCAGAAGAAATCAGCACATTACTGACTGACTTTGTGGGCAGCCTGATTAATTGCTACTACTGCCAATTTACAGCGTGTCCTTCTCGCTGTTTAGATTCAGATCAGGATAAAGAAATCAGCTTTTTCTTTCCCCCCACCTTCCTCACCCCTCCAGAAGCCTTTGTGAAGTCTGTNCCCCTCTAGAAGCCTTTGTGAAGTCTTTTGGCCAAAACCAACAAATGTTTTGCCAAGTGATATTAAAGGCTTTGGTGGAAGCCGCAGTGACTTGGGGAGGGGATTGTCATCGTTGTGTTGCTTGCATGTGTCTATGGCTGTTTGACAGATGCTTTGGGTTTTTTTACCAATGAATAACCACGTGAGCTAATGTTAAGGAAAAATCACACAGTGCATCATGGCTGGAGAAATATTAGAAGTATTTTTCTAGATCAGTTATAGTATTTGCTCCTTTATGTCTCCCCAAGCATTTGGAAAGAGTTTTTTTTGAAGGTGTGAAATGGTCTTAAGAAGCTCACACTTTCTTCTTTTTTTTTCTCTCCCCCCCTCCCCATACTGTATCTATTTCTGAGGTTAACATTTATCTTCATCTTCCATCTCCAAATGAGAACTTGCACTGTTATTTCAGGCTGTGGTAAAAAAGTCTGAGCAGCTGTCTTGGAGATTGATGGGAATCTTGTTCCAGTCGATATGAATTAGGTGTAACCACAATCCCCACTCTCTTCTCCCCACTCTCCCTCACCTCTAAATAAAGTGGGGGCCCTGAAGTGGTTTACTTATGTGGTCTGGCCTTGCATGGCTGCTGGGACTACCTTAGAAGTGAATCTGCTGGTAGCTGCACATTTTTTTTACTACTGGAGTTGGTTTTGGAAAAACATGTTCACGTTGAACATGTATAGAATTGAAACCACGAAGAATAACACTCGGTGGATTTTTGGGCTGAAGTCCTGCTCTGGGGATGGCTCAGGAGAGCCTGGGTTTCTGAGCTGCTTTTCCCAATAAAGCTGATGGGGCTTCTGCGTTGTGTGAGAGAGGAGATCCACCTGGGCCCTGATGGCACTTGGCTTGCTCTGTGAGTCTGGCCAAGGTCTTCTTCAGCCAGGAACAGTCATAACAGTAACCTGATGATGGAGTTGCAAGGGTAGAAAGCTTTTGTTCACAGTGCACCAGGTAACTCCTGAAACAGAGTTCAGCAGTGTGGAAAGAGTATTCAATCCTTACCACTTTCCAGGAGAGGATTAGTCAAGCATTCCCTCCTCCGAAAACATGTATGTGATGTCTGTTGTCCCTCTTCTACTGTCAGGACTACTATGTATGAATCCCATCTCCTACCCCTATGTGTCCTCCTTGACTTTCAGGTCACAAATTTGATTGTAGGCTATTCTCTGGCAACCTAAGGTCTCTGCCTACCTGACCATCCAGGCTGCTTAGCAAGCCACCTCACCTGCATGAGCTTGTTGTCCTTGGTTGCTGTTGTGCTAATTTTGTTACTCTTTTCAATCACCAGGAGGGCTTTACACACCTTTTGCTGGAGATGATGATTATTATTTATTACCAGTTTACTCAGCTGCCTGCCTGCAGTCTCTGTCTGAGTAGTGAACTTCAAACTGGTGTTAGGGTTTTCTTTCAGACATTAGTGGTCCTTGCCAACTAGGTCAAGTGCTAATTTTCTTATAGTGTAAGTGCACTCTCTTTTTCATGTCTTCTTGACACACTTTTTCATGCCTTCTTGAAATTGTGCAGTTTACCAAATTTACTTTATTTTTCTTTGGCTGACAACTTCCCTCTGAATAATCTCTCGATTCCACTTCTCTGATCTCCAGGTCCAGGCCTGTCATTACCATGGACATCTCCATTTTCCTGCCCGCGTCCATCAATATCACAGCTCCTCAGTGCCACGATGGCTTGCAGCCAGTGAACTGCCTCAATGTCACCGCCTGCTTTCGCTTCGGTGGCAAGCGTGTGCCTGGAGAAATAGGTAAGTACCTGTGCCAGCCCTGGGCAGGGCCACGCTGGCAGGTGGACCTGGAATTGGGGGCTTCCTCTGGAGTCTATGTGAAATAAGTTGGTTTTGAGGTGAGCTGGGCTATACAATTCCAAGTTCTAGCTGGACAGAGTGCCATCTTATCTAGACTGTGCTTTTCCCAAGAAAGGCTGGACCAGATGGTCCTTGAGGTCCCTTCCATTCTATGATTCTATGAAAATTGGAGGCTCCCTGGGATCTTTCTTGGGCATGTTTTTACCTTCCAACGAGGCTGACATGATACTGGGGCAGTTTCTTCCTCAGTGAAAGGAGGTAAATATGTCCCTGGGCTTCCTTCAAGGACAGAGAACACAAGCAATTGATGCTTCCTAAGTTCATATTCCCTGTTTACCTCTTCATAACACACTTCTATATCCATATCCTCTATCAACATTTTCAGAAAGTTGGTGCGATTTGCTCTGGATGTCTACAAGGAGTTCTTGAAACAAAGCACTATAAATTTGAATTCCTAACAGACATGAGCAAATCCTTTTCTGTGTATCAGTTTGCCTGCCCGTAAAATGATGATAAATCCCCCACTATCTTACTGATGGCAGGAATATCTTCCAGGTTAATTAGTCTCTATAAAACACATGGAGTTTCTTGGGTGAATGGAATTGTGTAAGGTGTGTAATTGTGCAAGCCTTTACGTCTTGGCTATATTAAAATATTACTTATGTCTTTTACATCCCAATGTTTATAATTCTTAGATAATGTTTGAGGTGGTGTGGGATAGATACAGCATTTCTACATATTGTAGGGTCTGGGTTTATTTGGTTCAGTTATAATGTTTTACCTTTGCCATGCTTTAGGAATGGCAGAGGACTTGCAGTGCGAAGGCTCCTCAGCCTCACAGCATGCTGTGGGTCTGGTGAGGAGCTCAGGGAAGCAATGTCTCCTCCTGCTCCATGCCCCAGCCTTTCTGAGCCACTAATTGAGAAGGGTGAGAGCTGTATCCATGCATCCCAGTATGCAGAGCCTGCTGCAGTATTTGGATTTTAAATGAACTGGAGAAGAAAAAGGCTTCTTGCTACTTCTCCTGCCATTCACATGGAGTGAGAACTACAAGCTGCTTGTTGAAGTTGCTCTCTGCAGCTTGTCACTTTGTCAGCTGAACAGCTCAAAAAAAGTTGAGTTACTAAATTTAAGATTCCTCTGGGTTCTAACATGTTGGTGCAACTGAGACTTCAGTTTCTATTTTTGCTCTTTTTCCTTCCCTGTAAATGATGACTCTCAGCAGACAAATACATGCTTTGATAAAGTGTTTTTTGTACTGCCTGCTACGCTGTCAGTTAAGAAAACACTTATCTCTGAGTGCTCCAGGGGTGTCAATTCCTTTCTAAAAATCACTGAATAGATTTTCTGAATATCCCAGTTTTCTTATGTTCCTGAGGGTACTGTTTAAAATATTTCCTTTAATTTCTTACCTCTGAACCTGTGGCTAAGAAGTGAGCTGCCTTTTTTTAAATATCTGTTCCCCCTGTTTGCAGAAGACCTATCTTCCTATTCATCATGTCTTGTAAGAGCCAGTTGAATTCCCCTGTGTTGCCATACAAATTGTGCTCCTGATGATTTGTTGTGCTGACAGCACATGTGCATCTTCCTTGGAGAATAACGTCCATCTCATTGCAAGGAATTTTCTTACTATTAAGTAGATGATTATAAAACTTCCAACCATTGTCCTTTTGTACAATGCTTCTAGCAAAGTGATTTGTCTTGAAAATGTTACAGCCAGAACTATCTGACTGTACAAACCCCCTTGGGGTTATGATTTGGATAAAGTATCTCAAATAAGCTTTCAGTTTGTAATCTAACAGTCAGGCCATTTTAATTATGTTGCAGCTGAAGAGATTCAATTAACAAAGGGTGGAACAATTCATGGAAATATTGCAACGGTTCCTCTCCTGCGTGGTTAAATGTGGGGAAAAAAATAGAATATCCCTGTAAGTACCTCATTGTCCAGTTGGGACTCTGAAAGGCATATGGAGGTGTTAAAATGCTGTGTCAAAGTTTTGTGGCTAAATGTGTTGGGATCATCTCATCTTCAGATGTCTGGGGGTGGTCTGTTAAGCCAGACAGTGAGGACACATGTCCTCAGTGCTCCCCTAAGTCTTGTCAGCACAGATGCTCAGGACTGCTGCTTGCTGGTGAAAAGCTGGGCCTTGCTCTTGCTTCTGGGCAGCTGAAGTTGCTCACCTACTCCACAACGTTTAGAAAGTCAAGCTTAACGTGTAGGCAGCATTCTTCTGTGGCAGATGTGTGTCTTCAGTGCTTATTTGAATGTGTGGTTATTTTGTTAACTGGCATGTGAAGGGAAGCTGTCTCCATCTAGCACTGCCTCACGCTTGCATATAAACCTTCCCCACCCTCTTCTTTTAATTCTTTGTGGTGGCTGCAATACTACTGGTCATGTAACAGCTCTCTGAGGAGCTGTGTTTATTGGTACTGCCAATGACAATACAATTCCCATCCATTCTGTGGACACTGTTTGCAGACTATGGTCTTCAGAAGTATGAATTTATGGCTGGCATGTTTTTGTGTGAACAAAGAGCTGTGCCCAAGTGAAGCATGTGCTCTTCACTGTGTGCCAGGCATTGTCTGACCCTTTGCTCTGCCTTGGCGCTTGCTAGAGAGCTGAGTGTCTGGTCATACGCCCACCAACAGAGACAGCCTCTGCTACATCTTGGATTTGTAAGAAATACATTCTAATTTTTCATTCTTTCACCTCGGGATCTCACTCAGGCTGTTGCTCCCTCACTTGAGGGACCATTGCTTTGTCTTCCCTGAGGTCTCTGTATCTGTAGGAAAGGCAGGGATGAGAGAAAGGCTCTTTCTAACCTGGATGATTAAGCTTCAGCCTGATCAGACCATGTGCTCTTGGATGACCAGGACAAGAGAACAGAGGCTGCTGGCATCTCTGTGCATCAAGCACTGCTTCTGCAGTCATCCCTGCAGGAGAATGGAAGTAAACTTCTGCCCACAGAAGTTTCCTCTACAATAATAGCAATAATACTGCCAGTGTGAGAATTAGGTGAATTTTAGTGGCTATGAAAATGAAGGGTTTGGGGTGTTTGGCTGGAGTTAGGCAGACATGTAAGAAACTACAAAGTTTCTCCTGTGCTCTTTCCTTCAGATGTGCATCACTTGTGTGTTGATCCATTTCTAGGGTGGTCCTTATGCCCCAGATCCTGTCCCCTGAAAGACCAGTGTGAGATTTAATGCAGGATAAAAGGTTGTTTGATATTTTCAGTCTCTTTGAGCATGTTTCTAGGACTGAAGAAACATGCCTGATCCAAAACCTGACCAAAGTGGACATTCCTCTTCCAGTCCTAGTTTGGTACAGGAGTCATTTCTGTCTGTCTCTCATTTTTCCGGTCAACTTGGATGCAGAAAACAAGGTTTGAAGTAAGGGGCTTTTTGGAATAGGATGGGGTGAATGCCCTACGTGTCATTTGCTACGGCAGTTTGTTTTTTTTAATACTTTTGTTACTTAAGAATTTTCTCTGCAAGCAAAGTTCATGAATCATTTTCTCCTCATAATTACTGGTGGAGACGGCAAACAAACACATTCCTTTTCCGATGGCTTTTTGTTATTATTTAGTAAGTTCTTCATTTTCTCCATGTGGTGCCTCCCCGTGAATCAGGACTATAACTGGTAGTTTGACAGGCACTCCCAGATGTGCTGAGAGTTTTGCCTCCTGCTTTTTGTGTGCTGCAGCATCATCTGAGTGGGCGATGAAGGATGTGCCGGGCTGCTCGGGGTGTGCAAGCCCTCCATTAGCACAGCCAGCTGGGATTCCTGTTTTAGCTCACAGGATACTGCTGCCCCATTGCAATCCCTCCTTGTTCCTCTCTGCTTCAGGGCTGCCTTCAGAAATGGGAGGGGATGACTCTTTAGGTATCTGCCACTTAGGATGAAAGTCCATTATGAAATGCCTGCTGCCGTTTGCTTGGTGCATCTGGTACTGGCTGGAGAAACTCTCCTGCTCTGCTGGCTGGTATACCTGCTCTTGCAGGTATGACCAAAGGTTTCTGAGAGGGAGAGGATACTAAAATTTTAGGCATTTAACCTTAGTTATGGAGAAGGAATAGTCCTTAGAAGAATCAAGCCCTTCATATGACCTCATCAAATTCACGCCAGAGTTTTATTTTGATCGTGTGAAGTCAGGTGGGAAGATCCCCAGAAACATTTCTAACCAGATGCACTTGAAGCTGCTGGGTGGATATTTGAAGGCATTACCTGGAAGAGTTGATTTGCTAGTGAAAACTTGTCCTAATGGAGCAAGCTGGAGGAACTGACACCACCAGCAATACAAAGTTTGGCCAGTTATCTCTCCATCCTGGTTGCTTTTTGAAAGCAGTGAAGCTGGGGAGGGGAAAAAAAAACCCTTACTCATGGTATTTCAGTTTTTCCACTGATGTGACATCATTGGATATAACATAGAAACAAGTTGTCAAAATAAAGGGGAGGCGGGGTGGAGGATGGGAACTGTGCTGCTTGATTGAAAACATCCAGTGCCATTTCGGAGAGACAGTAGCTGGGATCGCTGTGCTTGGGATACTTCTCCATGCCTGCAAAGAGGAATTGTTGAGTGTCAGTAATACATTGTGCTTCCTTCTGGGAGCCTCTGAGCCCCCCCAGGTGCCCCTGCAGGCGCTGCAGCCCTGCCTGCCTTTGGTGCTCCTCCTTTGAAGAGGGCTGTGTCTCCTCATGAGGCTTCTTGCCTCTGCCCACGCAGGGCTTGGGTTTGCTAATGGTTTTTCTTGCCTTCCTTCTTTCAGCATGTGTGTGTGCATGTGAGGTCTTGACAGCAGAAGGGAGACAACTGGGGATGGGTGTGGGATGTGCACACTTTAAATAATAAAAAAAAAAGCTACGAAAGAAACTGCTGGGATTTTTAACAGGCTAACCCTGTGCTTCTGTTCAGGTGGTGCTCTTTAGTGGGACTCAGCAAACACCACGTCAGTGAGAGTTTTTGGTGCTGAGCTTGTCAGAGTTTGAAACACTTTCAAAGCATTATCCTTTTAAGCAAGTTGTTCTGCCAAAAGCAAGCAAAAAAAGTTCAGGTGGAGCCCTGTGATGGTAGTTGGGCTGATTCCTCAGCTGTGGCTTTTCTTACTACCTCGAGTATGTCTCTGGTTGCTTTGCATGAACTTGTAAGAGAGCTTTTCATCAGAGCTCAACACACTGCAAATGGAAGTGAGGTTGGTTTGAATTATGTGAATTATGAATGCTCACAGAGATGTTTGCACCAAGTTTTACAATGTCGTTAAATAAATTCTTCAAAGTAGTGAGATTTTGGTGGAGATATGATCAGAGGTGACAGCTCTGTCAGCAGTGCTGATTTAGAGAGATAAGGATTTTAATTGATTTTTAAAAAACCCACATCACCACAAAACCAGATAAAACCACAACAAAACCCAGCAAAGAGCCTTTGCTGAAATTCAGTATAGAAGACCTCAGTCCAGGAATGTGTTACATTTACATTGATTGTTTATATAATTCTGGCTCTAAAAAAGTTTACATTTATGGGGAGCATATTATCTGGCATCAATCATTTAGGACTTAAGACATAAATAAAAGCCAGAACAATAATTTGGCAAGCACCTTACATATGTAACAGATCAGCACAGGAGCTGATGCTCGTTGTCGTTTATGAAGATTATCAACTAATTAAGCCATTTATAGTGAGCCAATCTCATGGTTTTCCCATTATTGATTTGCTAGCAGCTGAAATCAGTACAGGCTGTGGTGTGTGATCAAGAAAAGGGCCTCACAGCCAGTCCTTCCTTTGTCTGTAGACAGCAGCAGAACAAGGGTTCATGCTTCTGTTGGGGTTTCATGGCTCCTGTTGTTGGTGAGTTTACCAACAGGAATGGTATAGGCAGCTTGAAGTACTTCAGGTAACATGGTTGGGTTTTTTGGATGTGGATACATCCACTTACAAACCAACTGATTGTGTTAAGCTATCTAGCCTGTAGAAGAGCAGAAAACAGGATTTACAGAGATACAGCTCATTAATCTCTGGGTATGTCTCCTGTAGACTGCCAGGGATGTGTAACATCTAAGAAGGGGATACTGAGCTCAAGGCATCAACCTCTGGGTAAGGTCTAAATGCTTAGATGGCAGCAAATGAACAGAAGTAATTGTCAGGAAATGCCATGTTCTGGTTGACCTTTGCATGGTTTGTGCAGGTCTAGGAGGAAGACAAAGCTTGAGGCAGCTGCTGTTGTTGTTTGTGTTGTGGTTTTGCTTTTTCTGTTAGCAACATAGTTTAAGCATCTTTTGTTTCTTTTATTTTTTCGTTAAATGTGGATGTCTAGATGTATTTTTACACATTTCCTTTGGGAAAGGATGGGCTGGGGAAAGTAGTGACAAGAAACCTGGGAGTACCATTAGTAATTGGATTTGGTCTTATGCAGTCACAGGAAACTTAGTGATTGATTGAGGACCTGCAAGGGTTGACCTTTCTTCAAGCACTCATGCCCCAAGGGCAACAGGATCCATTGATAGGTGGCTAGAAAATAACTATTGTTCACTGACATCCTTTGTTTTCTTCTTCTTCCTTTTTAAAACAGGTCTGAATTATAACTTGACTGCTGATGTGGCAAAGAAGGAAAAGAGCCAGCAGCCCAGAGTTTACTTTGTGACTTCTGGAGAGGCAGCGGGGCAGATCACAGAGAAGTTACAACTGTCCTACCTACAGGAAAAGTGTGAGCATTACCTAGCCTATGTCAAGGTCAGTCCATTCCTGTCCATGCTTACTTTGGCCTCACTGTGATTACACTCTTCTTTTTAAAATATCCAACCAATTAAAGTGGTGCTGCTTGGCTGCAGATGTTCTTTGTTTTCCTGGCAAGTGGATGAAGGTTTTTTGTGTGGAAGCTCAAAACTTTTTGCTTGGCATGGTTTGGCAGTCTGAGCAGCATCGGGCCTTCAAGACCTGGTGCCAGGAACATGTATTTTATTTACTGTGGATCAGGTGCATTTGTGGGGGATTCCTTTCTTCTTTTGGCTTGGTTCGTTGCTATACTTGTTAAATTAAGGAGGCAAAGTTTTGTTTTGGCAGATTTAGTGTTTAGTTTTGTGTAAGGTCTGACTACACAAGGAGCTGGTGATGCAATCTGCATGGGAATGGCAGGATAATGTGAGGTCTGTCCTGAAGCAGTTGGGCTCTTGTGTTTGAAGAGCACCCTGGATTTCATCTGGGCTTGAAAACAACAGTGAGATAACTTGATTCCACATGTGTCATGATCCCAGGGGTACAGAGAGTGCTTTCCAGACATGCAGGGACATAGAAAAGGTCTGTTCTTCTGTGGCAAACTCCTTGTTACAGGGTTTGCTAGGACTGTAGTTGTCTTTGCTTGGCAGCTGTTGTTGAGGAAATGTCACCCAGGTGACATTGTGTTTGCAGAGTAAGCACAACAGTTCTCTTCTCAGCTAAGACATTTATAGAATGGATTTTAAAATTATATAGGGAGGAGAGATGTAATTTAAAACAAATGTGTCTTACAAGCACTAACCTGTATCACCAGTCTATTAGGAAGTGTGGTTGTGTGGTGAGTTGCATATCCTGCTTACTGAAGTATGTGTTTCATACATGAGTGTGACCTAACTTCAATAGATATCACTTGGCACTGTCTTGTTTTGAGAATCCAGCAGGTCCAGACATCCCTAAATGTATCAGCTTTTCCAGGAAGCTTCTTTGTACCTAAAACTGGTGAGAACGGGAGATAAAATTCATCCTTTGACTTTATCAACATTTGGTGCATGGCTGTTGACAGAAAATAAAATAAATCAAGGGACCATCAAGGGGGAAAGGCTCTCCTGTTGAACTGTGTGGCTCTCTGAGACTAGAGATCTTGTGTTATTTTGTTTCTGGAATAACCTTTGCTTTCTGCTGTGGAAAAGCTTGTTAAAGAAAATGTAGACCTGTGAGATTACTATTACTTAGAAAATATAGCTGTGAGTTTACTAATTATGGTCTTTCCCAAATGAGCACATCTGGTTAGACTTTACAATATTGAGTTTGGGGGAAAAGGAGCCATATGCCTTTCTATCTTAACCCAATAATGATTTCTTTCACACTAACCCTGTTGTAGTTCTTGAGTACTACACAGAATTCATTAAAGAGCTACATATGCCCAGGAAACCATTTAATTTATTGTAGCATTTCTGTTGGGAATGCAAAGGTAAGAACTATTTTTCTGGAAAGTTCCTGGGAAATTTGTTTTTTATAGCCAAGAGAAATGCTCAAGCAGGTTTAACAATACCAACAACTTAAAGCAAAACAGCTGGTTAACAAGCAAGGCTCCTGGATTTCTGTGTGACATAAGCAGCTATTTTTCACAGCTGGAAGAATAGGAGGAAGTGTCATTTGTTCATGTAGGGGAGAATTCAAAGTAGTGGAGAAAGATAATCCCTGTGCTTCATGGGAAAGATGATATGATCCATGAGGCCACATGACACTAGACACATCAAAGGGAGCCCTGCAAACTCTGGAGGTGTGGAAATGAGGTCATGATCTTTCACCACTATCCTTAAGTAACAGCTAGTAAAACAAACCCAAGACCCCTGAAAAACAAAGAGAACTCCCCAAACGCCAACTGGAAATCTCCTTGATTGCATTGTTTTGTGATGGAATGGGTAATAAAAGATAATAATAAATCACTTGGGCTTTCTTCCTTCTTTTTATTATACTGTATTGCAGTTGCACCCTTAATGTGTTCGCTTTATGGTTGTTCACTTGAATCCCTGGTGACATATCCCTGGTAACTTGAAGATGTCAGTTCTGGACTGGCTGTAATCAAGGATAGAGGAGCTGTTTGGACTAGTGTGTGATCTCATGTGCTACCTTGACAAATCTCATCAGGTAAACAAGGTGTCCAGCCCAAGTGGCACACAGCAGAGCTCCCTAGGTCATGTTAAAATAAAAGGCTGTGTCAGGTCTTGCTGGATGACACCATCTTAACAACTTGTAGTTCTAGCATGTTGGAAAAAAGTCATGGAAAAACTGTACCTTAAAAGCAGTGGAATCACTGTCCCTGAAGGTAGTTAAAAACTTATAGATGTGGTGCTGAGAGACATGGTCTAGTGGTGACCTGGCAGTGCTGGGTTAATGGTTGGACTTGATAATCTTGAAGGTCTTTTCCAACCAGAACAATTCTTTGATTTGATCTCAAGAGACCCAGATGAAACCGAGCACTGAAAGAGTTGCAGGCTGTGAATCAAGTGACAGGAATAATTACTAAATTGTTTGGCAGTTGAGATTTATCAGTGTTTTGAGCTTGACTCCTTTTCTATTGGTGGTCACCTCTCAGGACAGGAGCTACTGTGCTTAATGCTGCTAATGAATTTGGGTATTAAAGTCTGTCTTTCCTCATAACTCTGTGACTGAGATAAATGGATCTCAGAAGGTTTGCAGGATATGTGCAGCTCAGAACTTGATCTTGTACAAGGCAGGCTATGGAATTACAGTTCAAGTTGCTAGAATTATGGTAGTTTGTGAGAAAATATGTTTTTTCTGCTTGAGAACGGAGAATGAAATGGAAATGCTTTGGGACATCAGAATGCTTTGAGTTTGGTTCTGTAGTTGGCATGGAGGAGCAGAGGAGAGATGCAGTTTTGTGATTCTTTTTCTTTCTTTTTCCCTCCCTCTCCACTGGAACCTGTTTGATTTCTTGTTCAGAAACTAATTCTTTAGTTTACCTTGACAGTAATTCTGATACGGCACTTCAGGTGTCATCTGCAAAAGCTGCATTTGTCTTGATTTAAACAACCTTTGCAGGTTTGACTGATATGTTCAGTCAAAACTGGCCACAGGTGCAAGTGACCATTAATTGAGAAGCTGAGGAGCATTGCTGATGTTCTTATGCTTGTTTTCTTATGTCAGTGTGTAGCTGATCCCCATTGTCTCTTGGGAGCTGCTCCACTGCTGGACAGTTCCTCCTCCAGCCACCCAGAGATGATGGTGCTGCCACTCTCCTTCAATGGTGGTAAAGCTACTATCAGGAGATAAATACATTGTATGGCAACCTTCATCAGTTTTGCTGGGGGAAAATGAAGCAAAAGTTTAAATCTGATTAAATTTTAAATTGTTAGGGGTTTTTTTTAGTAGAAGGAATGTCAAACATAGATGTGAGAAAATGGAATGTGTTACTAAGAGGAGAAGGAGCAGAGTTGCAGAAGCATGTAGAAGCAGAAAAGATGGAGAAAACAAATGGGTTTGGAGGCCTTACAAGTGTCTTCGTAATCTTAATATCTGGGCCAGCAGCTGAGATGTAAAGTTTTTTTTCTTTGAAACTGCACTTGTTTAATGGTACTGAGAAGACTTGAGCTGCATTTAAGACATGTTGTGATCAGGGCATCAGCTCTGAGGAAACATTTCCCATATCCAGTAATTGCCCTGGTTGTTTCCTATTGATGTGGGCTTCCCTAATTTCAGATAGATTCACCTGTGGATAGGATAAGAGAATCTGGTGCAGACAGCAAAGCATGTGATGCCTGCAGGTTTATGCAGGGTTAAATCTCATCTTTGATTTATCACCAAGGTGATGATAGTGAAAGCCCCTTGTGTGATTCCTGTGGTTTCATAGCCCACCACGGGCCAGCCAGCTGGGCTGGCTGTTGCCACCAGTCACTGCTGTCTGTGTGCAAAGTGAACGTCATAACTTTAAACACCATCAGCAGTCCTGGCACATGGTTAAACCAGACACAGCATTTATATTTTCCAGAGATCTTTATCTCAGTGACTGTCTGGTTGGTTTAAGCAGTCTCGTGTTGCTCATCATATTAACTCTTAATGGATCCGGTCGTAGATCATGGGAAAGATGGGGCTGAGAAGCAACAGAGGAGCAGTGATACCAAAGGCTTTTCATGATGGTGTCTACACTGTGCTCTGTACAGGCAGGATTGGAATAAAATGCTGCCCTTTCAACAGAAATTACACAGCTATGTTTTGTTTGCTGATTAATTCTGTAGCCAAAAATTTGTCTCTATGTTTCTGGCCTTTGTCTGCCATGCATCACTCTTACCTCAGGTCTCTAAAGATACTCTGGGCTGCTGATCTCACACAGCTTCATGTTCAGTGCTTGCCAATTTATTCCCTGTCTGTGGCTGTGGTTGTTTCTCTGTCTGTAGCTGTTTGATCTCATCTGAGCGGGATGCGTGTATTGAAGTCTTTTATTCCTAATCTGTAGTGATCTGTTTTTTCTAGAGTCTGGGTAGCACCGTCACAGGTGATGTAGAGATGGTATCATTTTGATCGTTTGCAAGATGAACTTCCTTTTGAAAGTTGTCTGCCTGTGAATTAGCATCTCTATATTAAGGTTTGGCTGGTGGTGTTACAGGATAAAGAGAGACAGCCAGAGACACTCAAGAGCTTATTATGAAATTTTTGTGGGTTTTGTTTTCTAAAACAGGGCTGGTTTCCCCCATGCTGCCAACACAAAGCCTTTTGGAGAGGTTTCTCTGTGGGTCTTGTTGCTATAACACTCAAATTAGGTTTGGTGGCTCCAGGCTAAGCCTGGTTGCTCATATTTGGTGAGGCCTTTCCTGGGACTAAAAATGATGGATCATATATTGGACGTGAACAATAAGCATTGTTTGAAGAGGTGAAAACCAGTCCCTCAGCAGCTCCTCTTGGTAGTGACCCATCTGGTCCTGCTCATCTCTCCCTGGGAGAGGAGAGAAATCAGAGCAAGTCGGAGGGTGATACTTGAACCAGAGACTGCTTTCACAGCAGCAACAGCTATGAAAACTTAGTTGTGGTTATCTAGAATTTCACAGGACCACTGGGCAGACAAAGGGAGTGGTGACCTGTTCCAGCCAGGAAGTTTTATCATCACTGCAAGAAAGATGAAAGCTGCTGTGTAGCTTTGCCAGGAATGATGACATGATGACTGCAGTGAGGTTCAGCGCGAAGACCAAGAGAAGAGTTGATATCTTTGAGTTTGTTCCTTTCGTTGTGTTATATATTTATAATTTTTCTTTTTTGTCCTTTTTCTGAGACAACTGGAGCAACCATCAGGCTGAGCCAGATGCAATCATCACATATGTTCAGC
The DNA here is from genome assembly GCA_013401335.1 of Brachypteracias leptosomus. Taxonomy (NCBI): domain Eukaryota; kingdom Metazoa; phylum Chordata; class Aves; order Coraciiformes; family Brachypteraciidae; genus Brachypteracias; species Brachypteracias leptosomus. Next base: position 637,904 of record VYZX01007707.1, on the reverse strand, counting down.
CTTAGAGGACTGTGGGATAGGTTGGGTGATCACGAAGCACAGAGGTTTATTTACAGAAACATACTTTCCGGAACAATTCTATTTTCCAAAACTGTGCAAAGTGTGCTCGTAATCTATTAGCACAGCCTGCCTCCCTCCAGCAGAGCAAAATAAACACAATCTTAGCAAAATAAATAAAGTGTTTGCTGTTGGCTCACTCCCTTGTAAAGTGATCAGCCCTCTCCTTTCAGATACGCTCTGGCTGACACTGTGTAGAGCTGAAGTCTCACCTTGAAAATATAAGCCAGGGAGAAGAGAAGCTGCATTTTTTCCTGAGTAGCTCATGTGGGCAAGGGAGGAACAGTTGTTAGCTGCATGACTGTGGGTTTCTTTGCATAGCCTCTTAAGTACAGGGCTTTAGACATACCAGAAAGAGGATTAGAGTTGGAGGGAAGGCTGGCACCTTTGTGCTGAACATTAACTGTGTCAAGATTTAAATTCTGTTAATGACCATGGGGTTGTCTTTGGCTTTTCCAAAGCTTTTTGCAAGGTTCACCAAGGGCAAGTAAGATCATCTTTCGAGGATAAGCCTATACTCAAGTTCAAAATTGTCCTGCACAATGTGGCTAACGTGAAGCTGCCAAATATTCCTGGCACTAGCACCTGTGCTGCTAGTAGTTAAGTGCTGTAAGATCTGCTAGGGCTGGTAGTGCAGCTACATGGGAGAGCAAATTGTAGAGATATTGGGCTAATACCTGTTTGGAGGCTTTTTACTGGATGTTGTAGCTGGTAGGGCTGTTTGGTAACCCAAAGCGTCTTGAGGCCAGTAGGAGGTTTTGAGCTGTGAGACGAAGGTGGAGGTTTTGTCCAGGTGCCCTTCTCTGCCTGTCTGCCCAGGTTTTTAAAGAAATCACTTTTTTTAACCCTCACACAGATAGATGGTATAACTGGGTGGTAAAGGGCTTCTTCATTCTCTTTGGAGAGTGTCTTTGAGTGTTTTCTGCTCTGTACAAAGCTTGTCCATTATAAAAACAATTAAATAAAGAAGTCCCATCCCATTTCAAGTTTTAGCAAGGTAACTCATTTTCTTTAATTCACTTTTGCTCTTTGACTTTTGCCAGCACGTATGAAAAAGGCCAAGTATGTGTTTATGGTCCAGGCAGAAACTTGGTTGCTCTAATGGAGCTGCTGTCAGACAGAGTGCCTGGTTAATCACATTCATGAATCCCAGCAGAGAGATTTTATGCTCTGCAAATGAAATAAATATCATTTTGAATGAGACTCAGACTTACAGCACAGCAGCTGCTGAAATTCTGCTTTGCTCTCCTTGTATTTATTTTTACCTACCTCTTTAAGACTATAGTGTTCCCTGCTAAACCCTAAAGGGATCCAAATCTTTCATCTTGAGCCCTTTGATAGTCTTCTCCCTTTGATATATTCTGTAATGGGAAAGAAATATGATTGATTTTTCAAGTATTGAGTTGAGAATTACTTTTATTGCATGTGGAGTCTTAATGAAGTGTGACACTTCACTGCTGCTCTTAGACATTCCTTAGCAGGTATATGCCTGGCTGTACTGTCTGCCCACCCATCTGTCTGATACTGTAGTTCCTCAAAAAGAGATTTAATTTGCAGATTAAGCCTTTTGGAGAACCAAGAGGGGTAGATTTAGGCCTGGACAGAGCATGGCTCTTTTAGGGAGGAGGATACCCACAGTTTGGAGAGGCTGAGAGGAGTCATCGCTGTTCCCACTGACAGCACTTTTAGGAAGTGAATGGCCAAACAGAGATAAAAGAGGTGGTAGGAAAAGTCATTTCAAAAGGCAGGTAGTGATGGACAGGAATATTTTTGCTTTCTCTGGCACTCCTGGTTAACCAAAGAGTTTATTTTCTCATGTGGAAAGGAGCAACAAAGAAGGTGATGCTACAGTTTTAGAAATTTTCTAAGCTTGTTTTTTGTAGAGGGTGATATAAACTAAACACATTGTGCTGTAAAAGTTTATTAGTACTTCTTTGGGACAAATTTACACTTCAGGGGGATATACTTAATGCTAGAGTATTGCTGCAGAAAATTACAATAGGGAACAGCTTGTTTGTCTTTGTGGTTTTCCTGTTTATAACAGATGGAGGAGTATCAGCCTGTGGGCTGATATCTCGGACACACACATGTACACGCTCACCTTATCCTGTCCAAACTGGGGAATGCCTAAAATTACCACCCTTTCATTTTGCTACCCTTAGGAAGGAATGAGCAGGGCCCTTCATCAGGAAACATTGGAGGCAACTTCCAACAGAAAACTCCTCTCTAGGCTAAAAAGAAAACAATTAATTTTACTGGCTGTGGCTTCTGGGTTTGTTCCAAGCCTGTAAGCTCCTCGTAGTCAGAACAGACTCAAGTCTCCTGGGAGGCTCTTACAGATGCTGGGTCGGGTTTGGTTTGGATGGCAGCACGTAATGCTAATCCAGTGCCCTAATTCAAACTGAAAGTGTCTGACAATATGTTTGAAGAAATGTGGGAGTAATAGGTTTCAGGCGTAGAGTTTTTTTGCAGAAAATGTGTTTTCTCTCTTTCTTCCCCACTACGTAACTTCAGTTGTGGAGCTGAATTAATCTTAAACTCCTGAGATCCAGAAACAATTGGGGAAAGGTCCATACCTTGTGCTATTACTCTCACCCCCCCGTGTCCACCAGTGTTCCCATATACAGTGGGCTAGTTTGATGGTGTGATTGTGCTTGTGATCAAAACTTACATCCCTGGTCATAGGCTTCCTCTTTGTTGTGTAATTTTTATTATGATTCCTCTTGTGGAGCTCCATGACCTCTTCTGGAGTCCTGGTTATTTTAGGGAATGTTTAGTATTCTGTATCTGTGACCTGCATGTTGTTCTGTGCTAGCTGTGGAGATTTGAAATTGGTGGTTATCCAGGAACTCAGATGGTTTTCCACTTGCCCACAATGTCTTTGGCCTGATGGCACATGCTTAAGCTGGTTTTGTGACTTTATATACAAGATGTTCTTATGGATTTGATACATTGGGCAAATGAGTTTGTGCTTCTCCGCTTTGTGTCGTGGTTTTACAATGGCCTTTTCTCCCATCAAACTTTTGTGACTACTGTGCCTGCTTTCAGTGGTCATTTTTTCTCTGAAAAAAGGATCATCTTTGAAAATAAGTGCACTTTTGAAAGGTATCCTCAAAGCAGTGAAGTGCTGAAATATTAGGAATATATGCTGATTTTGAGGGTTTGCTGCTTCTGTCAGCATTCTCTGGCTGGCTCAGTGTAATGTCCTGTTTGTTTTCATCTGGTGTTAATATTTGTGCTGATGTGTGTGAATTACACAGCTTTAAAAGAACAATTTTGAGAAAGGGGTATTAAAAAATCAGCACAGAACATAATTAATGGATTGATTCTTAAGCAAAAAACGTGTTGCTGCACCAGGGAGGTTTCTCTGATCAAATCCCACCAAGAACATAATGTAGCAACTTCAGTGTTTCAAAGAAAATTTCACCAGAGGATCTTCTAGGCTGCTTTTATTTTCAAATTACTGACCCCTTTTTCTGCCTAAGTTGTACCTATTGGTGTTCATGATTTCTCATATGTAACATGGACAATTTCCTTTAAATAAAGTCCTCCTTGAAGTTATTTGTGAACATATATCTTCTCCATGAACAACTGAAAAATGCTCAATAATGAGTAGTTTTTACATGCTTGGATTATTTTATTGCTATTTTGTTGTTCTAGCTATTTTTAATCTCCATTTATGCCTAGGTTTTAAGGCACTGAATATGTTTTACTCTATGATATGTGAATATGACTTATACCATAGGGCTAGGACTGGGTGATAGCCTGACTCTAATAATAAATAATACTGAAAAGGAAGAGAATCTTGCAGTAGCTTATATTGGGGGTTTTTTCGGGTGTTTTTTGTCCTGGGAGAAGACCCAGATCTGGTGTTAAATTCTAGACTGAAATGTGAAGAGTTAGCTATAAATCTAAGGGAATCTAATGAAAGTAAAGTAAATTTACTACTTCCTTCTTTTGGTGCACACACTGCATTGCTTGAGACTTCCTTAGATGACAAAGTAAGTTAAAAATACAACTGGTTAAACTTGTCATGACACAGTAATTTTCATCCTATTAGCAGGCACACAGCTTCTCATTTGGCAAGGTTGGCTGTAAGGGAACTGGCTTTAGTGTAACTTTGGTGAGAAGAAAGGAGTGTAAAAATAGAAACAACTAAATGAATTGAAGTTAAATGAAAGTATGTCTTATATAAATTTATACCTTCTTTCATATATTTTTGACCTGCCTGGATATAGAAATCACCAAGTGAAATGTACCATCAGCTATGGAAAAGTGTTTTTTTTATGAAGTCCAAGTGTAAGGGGGCAATGGTCTGAAGGAAAGGCTTTTAAAATCCCTTCCTTGTAAGAGACTAAGCTGTATCACTCTTAGTGCAGATTTGGCTTGTGTGCTGTTCTGGGAGCTAGAAGGGATGTGGAAATTGAAAAGCTCAAAACTTCATCATGCAAGGAGTAAAAAAAAAAACCGATTTGTGAAGTTTTTGCCTTCTTGCATCTCCCCCTTTCACTCATGACAGGCAGAAGATCATGAATGCTTTAAGAACTGACTGGATAGCTGAGGTTGTCTGTAAGATACCTTGAATGTTTTTAGGAAATGTTGAGATTTTGAGTATAATAATAATAAGAATAAAAATGGAGCACGTGTTCCTGCAGGTGCAGAAGTAACAACAGTGTTGGAACAGCACAACATGTAAACTTTGATTTTTGCTCTTCAAACACTGCTCTGTATTTCAGGTACAAAGTCTTTGAGACCAGAGTAAAAATTGTAAGGAGGAACCTTTTGTGTTACTGTTTTCTCATAAGACAGGTGGTTTCATACAACTGCAATAGCTATAAGCTACCCCAGATCACTGGGTGATTCTGAAGCACTCTTTTGGTTATGTGCCACCAGGGGAAACCATGACTTTGTGCCCTGGTGAAGTACAAGAGCCTAACAATCCCACATGGTAACAACCCCAATTTTGTGTGAAAAATATTACCCCTGTGAAGATGAGCGAGTCCAGTTCCTATTTGTGGTGCACAACCCTCCACCCCAGAAGCATCTGGCTGAGGGAAGGCTGCTGGTCTGTCCCCAGTCATGGTGAAGAAGAGATTTGAGCTCTCCAGCTGTCATTGGCAACCCATGAGCTCCCTGTGACTTGGAGGTGTCGGTGGGGGCCCTGGCACACGTGCGAGTTCAACCCATCCACTGCTCGATTGCAGGGAGGGAGCTGGAGAAGGTGGTTCCATTTTCTTGTGTTACCCATGGGATCATTTTCACAAAAGCTGCCCCTGCCTGCTCTCCAATTGCAGCAGCAAAATCATGAGCTTTGAGAGGCTGGTCCCTGGAGCCCAGCCAGGTTTGGGAACCCAGTCCCTGGTGGGTTCTGGGACAACTCAAGCACTGCAACCCTGGCAATAGAAATCCATGGCAAAAGCTATCCCATGCTTCAGCAAGGGGTGAGGATCTCACCTGGAGACCAGAGCAGACCCTACTCACATACAACAGCATTTTCAAAGCCTTTCCTGAATACACTAAATATTTCTGGCACGGGGCGAGTGTTTAAGCTGGTTGGGATGGTGTTCCCACCATTTCCAGTCCTGCCCAATGCAGAGGCAGGTTGTGCTGCCTGTACCTCTGCTTGACCAATACATATATAGTCAACTGTGGCAAAATGCAGTCCTGAAATGGAGATACTGCAGGAAACTGTGACACCGCGGCCATTGCAAGCGATAAATATTATCCAAAGTGCTGGGTTTTATTTGTCCTTTCCAAGAACCTGGACAGATGCCAGAATTTATTTTTAAACTTTGTATAAGCAACTTAAATATTTGTGATGGCTCATTTTTCTTTCCTTACTATTTCGGGAACAGTCTTAATTTTGCCCTGTATTGTTTCTGCTGCTCTCTTTTGACGTTGGTTCCCTCCTCCCCTTCTGTAACAAAATGATCCAATGTCCTGTGTTGACTAAAGGCTGGTGGGTTCAACACAAGGTTGCTTGCTTCAGGGAAGGAGCAGAATGTATTTACAGGGCTTATGCCATGTCCCCCTCCTAACCACCAAGAGAAAAATCTAATGTTTCTAAACGTATGTATCTTACTTTTAGTGTTAACACTGTCTTTCTTGTCTTGAAAGGAATACTCCTGAGTGCAGCTCTGGCAAGCTGTGTGGTGGGCACCCAGCTTAACTCTTAATACTGATGTATTATTACTATTAATCTCTTACTCTTGTGTTTACCTTATGTCTGTCCCTAATTCTTTAATGCACCAGTTCTTACATGAAAATGTTGCAAAGGCAATAAAGGTAAAATGCTGCTTAGTAAGGTTCTGTAGATCTCTTCCTATCGCTTTTCTGACTACCACTAACACTTGGGAGCCACTTCTCCCACCTATGCCAGAGGCACAGAAACCACCATGGTTCCTCATTGACTCCCTCCCACAAAGTCAATGGGGTCATTGAAGTACAGCAACACATCTGCCTTTCAGGATGATACCTCCTAAGACCTATTTATCTCCCTAGTGACTGGTTGTATCAGTCCAAGATTTTTAGATTGTGAGCTGTCGGGATCAGGGACCACCTTTGGTACAGACCCTCGTGTAAACAGCATCAGGGATCGTGGCTATAAACAGCCAGGGAGACAGTCACCATGATGGTTGAGGAACTTGTAAGGTTTGGATGTTTGAGGGGTTGTTTTCTTACAATAGACACCCCCAAAATAATTTAAGAGAGCATATAAACTCTTTAAATCTTTTGAGAAAGCCAAGTTTAGTCTGGGGGTCTCATGAGAGAAGGTTTTTTCTCCTACACTTCCCAATTCTGGCTTGACTGTAGATGATTTGTAGGAGTGTTTCTGGGAACATATGTACTCTCATCCTTCTAGTTCCATTCAGAACTAGAAAGAAAAGAAAGGTCGGAATTAATTAGTATCTTATTAAGAAAAAAAAAAAAACACAAATCCCAAGCTTGAAAAGGCTGATGTAAAGTTTTGTATATGTGTTTTATTTTTGATATAGCTGCAGTCTTTGCCATCTGAATAGTGCAAAATATTCTGCTGGTGGCTAAGAAGCAGGAAATGAAATAAGTAGGTATGAAGAAAAACCAAAGAGCATCATAGAATCATAGAATTTTCAGGGTTGGAAGGGACCTTAAAGATCATCTAATTCCAACCCCCTGCCATGGGCAGGGACACCTCCCACTAGATCAGGTTGCTCAGAGCCCCATCCAGCCTGGCCTTCAAAATTTCCAGGGATGGGGCTTCCACCACCTCTCTGGGCAACCTGTTCCAGTATCTCACCAGCCTCATGGGGAAGAACTTCTTCCTAACGTCTAATCTGAATCTACCCCCCTCTAGTTTTGACCCATTCCCCCTAGTCCCCCCACTACCTGACATCCTAAAAAGCCCCTCCTCAGCTTTCTTGTAGTCCCCGTTAAGATATTGGAAGGCCACAATAAGGTCACCTTGGAGCCTTCTCTATATACATCACATCAGTGATGTATATATTTAGATACAGACATATCTATATAGATTTAGCTCATATACTTCTAATGCCAATATGCAAGGACCATTTAAATTAATTTAGGATATGCTGATGCATTTCTAATTGTCATACTTCTCTCATCTTTCTCTTCATCTTAAGTGTTTGGGTTTTTTTTCTTCCCAAATTATTTGTTTGTAGGTTTGGAGAACTTCTTAGAGACCTGTTACATGTGAGGTAGAGGGACATCTAGTCAGCCAGATAAATGCTTATGCTTTGCAATGTATTTTATAAAGGTCTTGTTACAAAATATAATTGGGAATCTTCTTTGCAACAAAACAAATGTTTAGTGGGTTGGTTTTCCTGCTAAAATCTCTTCTCGTTCTGCTGAACCCATTCCTGCAGTGCCAGGCTGGATGACAGGTGTGGGCTATGAGACAAGCACTCTGTAGCAGCTTTCCTATGCCAGCAACTTGGTGTTATCCAAAAAGAGCTGGATTTATGATCCCTAGAGACCATGGCATGTAGGTTAGCTTAGATTGCCAAGAAGCATAGTGCCAAACTTGCACTTCACCTTGGAGCTCATTGGTCTATGCTGGACCTACAGCTGACTCCAGGCTTTGGCAGAGGAACTTGGCATACCTCTATCACAAACCACTGCTTCTTTTCATAGAATCATAGAATGGTTTGGGTTGGAAGGGATCCCAAAAATCATCCAGTTCCAACCCCCCTGCCATGGGCAGGGACACCTCCCACTAGAGCAGGTTGCTCAAGGCCCCATCCAGCCTGGCCTTGAACACCTTCAGGGATGGAGCATCCCCAACCCCCCTGAGCAACCTGTGCCAGTGTCTCACCACCCTCAGGGTAAAGAATTTCCTTCTAAAAAGGACAGGAAGGTTACAAAACCTCCTTGTTAGCTGACAACTGTCAAAACCGTGTGTCTGTGACCACAGGTTACAGATGATGTGCTAATGATGAGGTGCTGATTTCCTTAAGAGATAATTAGTGGTAACAATGTAGTTGAGAAGAGATATGATGAAGTTTTTCTCCTTTGTGTCCCTCTTGCAATTTTGAACAGATGGAATGTTCTTCTTCAGCTTTGCCCTCACCATTTGATCTGTGCTCCACCCTCAGAAAAGTCTTTCTTCTTGAGGTGTTGCAAGAAGTTACTTTTGTGGATGTGTGCTGCTGAATCTGGGTATGAAAGACAGGACTACATCAAGCTGTGGGCTGCAAATTATTATGTGTACAGTAAACACAGATGATGGAAGTCTCGACCCACGAGATTGTTTCACTAGACAGATGGATGAAGCTAACTAAAAATACGCAAGTTTATTTCATTCCCTTAGGAAAGGCCTTTGGGTCATAAAGTGTCTGTACAAACAAATCTTTATTTTTACTTTACTATTATTACCACTAATTTACTAACATCTTGCCTAATATTTACAACTTTTTAGTATGCATTTTCAGCTTATCCTTCATTTTATACAGACCATACATTTCTGAGTAATAAGCTGGAATAAACTCTAGTCATTTACATAACTAAACCTTCTGCTGTTCCCCTTTTCTCTTACTTTAGAGCACAGTTGTTCACATGAAGAGAGAGAGAGTGATGTTGCTCATAAACATAAATAATGTGTTAATTGTATTTACAGAAACCACCCCTAATCAAAATTTGTTTAAAAAAGAAAGCTTGTTTAGAAGGAAGCTTATAAGACCTCTTCTCTAGGAAAAGAAACACAGTAAGAGTGTATTATAGCAGCATCTAAAAATTCCTAACAATTTTACCAGGCAGACCTCCAGGACACCAAGTCTAACCTTCATCCCAACATCTCCCTGACCCCTAGACCATGTTTTTTGAACACTTCCAGGCATGGTGACTCCTCCACCTCCCTGGGCAGCCTGTTCCAGTGCCTGATCACTCTTTCAGGAAAGAACTTCTTCCTAATATCCAATGTAAACCTCCCCTGATGCATCTTAAGGCCATTATCTCTTGTCCTATTCTTAGTTACTTGGGAGAAGAGACCAACACTAGCCTCACTACAGCCTCGTTTTAGGTAGTTAGAGAGAGCAATATAGAGGCTCCTCTCAGCCTCCTCTTCTCCAGGCTAAACAACCCCAGTTCCCTCAGATGCTCCTCATAAGGTGTTTTCCAGACCCCTCACCAACCAGCTTCGTTGCCCTTCATGTGTTTTTATTTGTGACTTTTAAAAAAGATGTATTGATTTTTTTTTTTAATGCCGTGTTTACAAATGGATCTTTTCAGTTGACATTCTTCAGGTTTTTGTTGAAGTACTGAAAACAGGTGCAATTTTCCTTTGCTGTGCACAAGAACGTGTTTGAGGTTTTTTTCTCCATGTAATTGCTTTCCCAAATAGTGCAAAGGGATGAAACTATGATGCTGAGCATATTTCATTCCAGCTCAGCCGTTCAAGCTTGTTACCTCATAGCACTTTAGGCCCCCTGGAAGAAATAAATGATTCTACTGCAGGGGAAGGTAGCATGACTTAAGACATTCTTGAGGAGTTTGTCTGGAGCAAGATGCCAACAGTGGTCATTGGAGAGAAAAAGTAACAGCAACACTGGTGTAATTGAGGCTGACGTGCATGACTGAGGTGATACTCCTCACACTTTCCATGTCTGTAGCCATTCACCTTTGGTTGCCCTTACAATTAATGGTAAGAAAGAAGCATTTTTAGGGCACGATTCACTTGGCCTGCTCCACGTGTGTGTTTTAGGGTGAGACAAGTCAGACTCCATTGACTTGGTCTCCACTGGCTCACAAGGAAGCCAAGGGCAACTTCTTGGAGGTAGACATCTGTATTCCAGATGTCTACATTCAGCCAAATGAATTATACTCAATCCAGTCCAGTGTTGTCTGACACTATTTGCAAGTTGAGAAGGAAAAATGCTTAGTTGGTAATGATGCACTGATCTGTTTCCAATATTCTACTTATTAAGTGAATCAGATTGAATTTTAGCTAAAGGACTGGAATTGAGAAGTGATACAGTCAAAAAGCCACTTTCCACCCCCTGCAGTCAAGTAACAAGAAAAAAAATCAAGCTTTTAGCTATGAATCTGAGCTCAACATGAGACATGCAAGGTCTAGTTGAGTGAAAAGAAATGGAAGTGAGCAGAGCACAACTTCTGTCCTGTCTCCCTGTCCTTTTCTGTCTGCTGGGCGTGGGGTAAAAAATACAGGAGTCTTCTATGCATCCAAATCCTACTAATTTTCTTTGGCTTCACTGAAATATGATGCAATGACTACCCAAAATCAGGAAATTTGTCCTGTATTACAGCTGCTTATCCCACCTTGCTTTTAAAATGGACACCAACGCGTGTGGGAGCTCCTCACAGCCTTTCTATTGGTGCTTGTAGTAGTAGTTGGATCAGAGCCCCAGTGAACAACTCAACAGCTGTGAAAGATGTTAGCTAAATGGTTTTAAATAGTTTATATTACTCTTGCTGAGGAGCTTAGTGGTAGCATTGTTATGCTCTACTTCTTTTTCATGCTTGAAGCGCCTGTAAAGTTACTGTGTCATATTTTACACCTCATCTTCTGAAAATTGAGTGGGCATGAGGGTAAAATCTGCGTTGTTGGAAATGAGATGTACATGAATGCAATGGTACAGCCCTCTTATAATTTTTGTCATCACTTAGGAGCTTGGAGAACAGATTATGGTGTAGAAGGCAGATGGTATGGCATGGGAATGTTAATGCAAGGAGCTAGCTAAGGTTCGTGGTTGGACTCTGCCAAGATCAAGTGCCATCAGTTATTTCTTCTCAGCAACATCCACAGCTGTATTAAACACTCCTGCAAACGAACCTGCAGGGTGCAGGCACAATAAATTCAAGTATTACTTTTGCTCTAAGCATTCAGAGATGCTTCCAGCTCAGGATGGAGAGGAATATATTTCTTTTATTCTTCTGTGAAAACCCTTTTCCCTTCTGGATAGGAATAAAACTTTTTGTGGTTTTCTCTGGTGGGGTTGATGGTATTTTTTTTTATTTATTTTGTCTGTGTGTAAAGTAAGGCTTAACCAAGAGGTGAAAACATGCACAAAGTGTTTGGGATTTTAATAACAGATACATATATGGCTTTGAGAGTTAATGAATAAATTTATTCTTGCTGTGTGATTAGCTATATCACCAGAAAGTTGCTTCACAGTTTCTTGGCCCCTCAAGAAATAAGGTTTTGATGAAATGTCTGTTCTGACAGAGTTAAGCGCTTGAGATTTTGTGGAGAGATTTTGCTGACTTATTTGTTTGGTAGGATTTACTACTAAGATCTTTCAGATTTGTCTCCAGTCATAGAAAAATGGCTGAAATGTGAATGAGCATTATTAGGTAAAGCCATAAGAAAATTCTCTTCTTCTCCCTTGTTTTTTTAGAAGTTCTGGTTGGACCTAATTGTTTTAGGTTACTTTTACTGCCTTACAATCAACTAAATTCCTGTCAAAATAAATTGTAAAACCCACTTAATCCATCCCTGAACAGTTCACTTCCTAATTTTAGGTCTGCTGTCAGAAAGAGATTGGAACAGAGAGAGCAGCATCACCCCTCCAGTAGACTGAACTCTACCTAGTTTCAGAGAGAGGTTCCTGGAGAGCAGAGGAACAATGATAATACCTTTTTTTACTATGGTAGGAGATGACTGTTTGCACAAAAGCACACAGAGGGGCTTGGAGGGTGCCTAGCTGACCTGCTGTGCATATTAAATAAATAATGTTCATATAAAATATTAGTTCCTTGTAGAAAATTTAGCAGTCAGCCAGTTGTTGTTTTTCTTCATGGAAATCTTCCATTTTCCATGGAAAGTAAGCATTTTTGCAAAAAATCCACCATTTTCCCCTGGTAAGTTTTAACTTACTCTCTTGTTGAATCATTGTCACCTCCTTCATTGAGCTGAAATAAGTAACTATTGAAATATCTACATGATTAGATCTACATCTAATATTGGTAGTAGATGTGAAGGCGAAAGAACGTGTCCAGCTTGTCTCTTAAAAGCTGCTGTGTTGAGATTGATCAGAACATAGTGAAGCCAGAGGAAAGAGTTGTGATAATCTGAAAGGGCTTTTGCGGAGTACTGTGACAAAGTGGTGGTGCTTGGTGGTGGGGAGGAAGGTGTTATGGACAGTTATGAGAAATCATTGCTTTTCTATAGCAAACAAAACTTGCTGAGAAATTGCATTTTTGCTGCAGCAGGTGTACTTCAGTCTTTTTCAAGTTTTGTTGCCCCATAAATGAAATACTGTGCTGCCTTTGCCAAGGGAAGAGAAAGGAAAGAGCTGGAGGAGGGGCCTGGAGAGTTGTTCTTGATGTCAGTGGGCAAGGAAAATAGTAAATTGTCTGCAACAGTGACTTCTGGTGTAGGCAAGTACATTCCTACAACTGTGGCTACCATCCCATGCACCCTTGTCCAAACTACAGAGCTGCAACAGCTTGAATTTTAGGTTATCAGCAATGTAAGGAGGGACCAATCTGCTGTCTTAGTGGTTGCCAATCTGCCAGGGATGAGCACCATCTCTGCCCACCATCTCTGAGGACCCGCGCATTTGCAGCATTGCACAACTCGTGCACTCTCAAGCTCCTCTCCCCTTCTCGGGAGAGAGCATCACCTGGCAGAAGGGTCATGGGATGCTCATGGATCACAGACCTGGCATTTCCATCACTGAGTAGCAGATGTGAAAATGACTCCTGGAAAGGTTCACTTGACTTTGGCTGACTTCAATCTGTCCTATTTACTTAACTTCCTAAATGCATGGTAAGGAAGTTGTTAAAACGCACTCTCTGTTTCTTTCCTTCCCAACAGTGTTCATCTTAAAAGCCTTAGAAGTGCAAAGACAGAGTTTCTCTTGTTCTGTGCCAGCTTCTTTCTAGGCCAGGCTGCCATGATAAAAATAAAAACCTTTCTACCAGTCAAACCCTGCTTTTGGTAGAAAGTTATGGCACTTTCAGTTTGTATTTCCGTAACCCTTTGGTTTCTATAATGAAACTTAAAACTCTCTCCGTGTCTTTGGCGGCTGCTTTTGCTGAATTACTGCTGTGTTTCCTGCCCTAAATGAACAGTGAGGAAAACTTCAAAGGAAACAAGTGGACAGGCGAGGAACGTGTCAGCAGTCAAGAAAAATCAAGGAGTTTTCCTGCTAGTGAAAGGACATTTTAATCTGCAGGGATTAGATAGTGGTGACTGAGGATGAAGCAGGGCTGGTAAGGGAACGTGCCCAGTCCTCCCAGTAGCAGCTTGTGTTTAAGCAGAGTGTACTCAGTGTTTATATGGCCAGCACCGCACGCGTGACAGGTCTAATTTGCCACCTTCTGAATGGAAAAGTTAATCTCAGTAAGGTGGTTTATTTTTAGCTAGCCTACAAAAAAGTAAGATGAAAGACAGGCAGAGTTGGCCTCACAGTAGGTTGGATTAAACAATCTAAATTTGTGTGTACTGCAGCAACTCTCAGAGTTTATTTTCACTGCTTTCTTTCTATAGTAAACACTGCATCTTTTAACATAAGAGTAGTTCCTTCTCCTTTCTTTGCACTGAAACAGTCTTTTGAGTTTTCCCTTTGAGAGATCACTGCTTCATTTTAACTCATAAGCTTGATTGAGATGCAGGATCTTGATCCCTTCTTAAGGGATCTGTTTCTTAAGGAACCCTCACTCTTCTTCTTGGGATGCTGTTCCTGTAACACACATCACAAGGGAGACTTAGTTCAGATCATAGCAATTATTTCCTCTAAACCTGGAAAAAGTACTTATAGCAACTGTTTGGATGAACTTCGGATCAGCACCTCAGCATGTAAACTCAGAACTTTCTGAATGACATGTAGTTACGCAACTAAACTTCAATTAGAACAACTGATTTTGCATCATCCAGGATGACTCCATCCCTACTGATGAGCATTTCCATCATTACTGCATCCTTGCTGATGTCAGCAAGGACTTGTCACCTCTGTCTGCAGATGAGAGAAACGGAGACTCACTCACTGAGATCTTTTTGCTCTGTCTGTTTGCCGTGTAACCAGCTGGTACAGCAAATAAGACAGGGATGTCCCAGCTGAGTGGAAGGAAGGTAATGTCAGGTCCAGTCAGATACTATCAGCTTCTGACAAAGCAGGGAGCTAGCAGGCACCTCCTGGTTCCTTTCTTCAGGGCTTTTCCACCTGCTGCCTCTGGGGATGGCTCTTCATTCCTAATGGCTGCCTAGAAAACCCACCAGACATAGCACTTCTTGTAAGTACTTCCACAGCAGCCAGAAGATGCCAGACCTGCATATGGGGAAGTGGGGAGAAGTGTTTCAGTATGTTAGAGATGCTCCTGTAGGAGTTGGGTCCTAATCACGACAGCAGGCTCCCCTCCTGCCTCTGGGCTTTGGCCTTATTCTGGGACTTCAGCTCACACCTTGGAGATGGGCTGGTTTGGATTTTTTATCCCTTTGTTAGACATATCAGCACATCTTGGAATAAAATAGTTCATGGGCCATGGCATGTTGCCATGTGAAAGAATGGTGGGTTTGAACAGTTCTCTTAGGAAATATAAAGAAAATAATGTGAGCTTGACTTTTTGTAAAAAAAAATTTAAAAAAATCCAAACAAACAGAAAACCAAACACAAACTAAATAAAGCTTTACAGTGTAAGCAAGTGGCTGATGTTTCCCCACTAGTAAAATTTTGTAGCCCTCATCTGATCTGTAAACCAGGCATAGCAAATACTTCTGCTGCACAAAGCTGCTGTGGGGCTGTTGAGCAGGACTCATAGGGGAGAAGGGACCTTACTGAAGACACTGCTCATGCCTATGTTCTTCTGCAAGATCTGTTGCAGGCATACCCTCTTTTTCCTGGGCTGACAGGCACAGGGTGACCCTCACTACATTGTTCATCTCTGGTTGCCTTAGGGTTGCGTGCAAGTAAGGCAAGGAAACCTCCACCCATGGCTTCTAGGAGGGTTTTGTTCATGGTTTTGTGTGAAGATTTATAGCTGTGTCATAAACATTCCTCCAGATTAGCCTGATGATATTTTAGGTATCAGAGTTGCATCAATCAGTGTGTGAAGGAAACCTTGACAGGGCAGGAAGCTGAGAGATAAACTCACAACCACAGCCCTCATACAGCTTCGTGTCCAGTGGTACCTGTGGCATAAGGCAGCTTGTAAAAGGCAAAATTGTCCCTGAAGGTTTCTGATGGCATAAGTGCCATGCCCTTGGCCCCTGAGGGGAAATAAATGGGCTTTCGTATTTGTTGATAAAGCAATGTGGTGGGTTGTGTTGCCTGTACCGAGCTAGTTCTACCTACCACTATCACCCAGGGTATGAAAGGATATTGTAGGGAGTCTGGCCTCTCTAAGATGCCCAAATACACTGTGTCAGATCGTATTTTGACTCTTACAAAGTAGGATGGACTCTCTCAGTTTGAGGATCCCTACATCTGTTAGATGCTGCTCTCCTCGCCCCAGGCTTCATCTTCCTCTGCTTTGTATTGCAGGTCTGTTTGTGCTGCTTTCTCACAGCCCTTTTTGTTCCTGTTTCTCCACAAGAGCCAGGGCAGATCTGGCCTTTGATGTTTTTATGGCATTGCTGCTTTCCCACAGTATGTAGCTCCTGGGTCTGCTCTGTCACCAGTCCTCCTCAGCAGCAGCTTAGAAAATACCTTGTTTGATGACTGAACAAACTCACACTCTGTCCTGTGATTTCCCTGACGTTCATTAACCATTTTATGCCACCATGTGTGATACTGCAGAACAATAGTGTTGTGTCCCGTTATCTAGGAGCACAGTCCTGGTGGCATTATCTAACAAAGACATCAGTGTCATCAACAGCACTTTTCCTTATGTCTAAGCTTTGCTGTACATGGCTTTCTTGGAATTGTGGACTGCTGTTGTGCAATACTACACACATAAAGCTATGTGAAGCCTTCTTGTATCTTGTGGTGATGCCCAGTTTCTGCATTGCCCAGGAAAAGAATTAAAGGTTTGTTTATTTATTTAGAGATATTTAGACACAGTGAAATGTTTACTTTTTTTAAACCTCAATTTTTCTAGGAGAATTCCTAAGACATTAAACATTTCAGTTTCTAAAGAAATAATGAGAAATATAAGATCAGAAGGTAGATCCATCTCCTTGTATTCCACTGCTGCTCTAATCTGTTGCATTTCAGTTACAGTAATTACAATGTGTGCCATATTCCCATATAACACTAGCAGAGATAATTTTTAATCAGTGCTCCAGACAAAGCTGAAAACTTTCTCAAAATTCCCTATTTTTATTAGTACATGGCACAGAAAAATGCCACTCATAAAATAAGCCACTCATCACATTTAGATAGGAAAAAAATTTTGCTTAACGATCTAATCCTGTCCATGTTTCTCTGTGTGTGTGTATCTCCTAAGCCACCAGAGACAGAGAATGAAGTTGTCTTCTCCATTCTTCATTTTCTTCACAGGTTCTTGTTATCCAGCTTTAATGTAATGTAATGTAATGTTGGCTTTAGACATTTGGGGATGTGTTCTAGACAAAGAGGGGATTTCCTGCATCAGAAGGTAAGGGGGACACACAAGGATACTCCAACCACAAGCAGTAGCACAGCTACAGCTTCAGCTTCTCGTCATTCACAAATAGATGCTGGACAAAGAATCCATGCTAAAGAAACCACATTAATTGTTCTCCTTAATTAAGAAAGATTTTGGTCATGTTGCCATGTGTGTGGGTTGAAAGAAAGGTCTGACTTGGATGAATTTCTGAAAGGGGAAGATGCACAGGAGATTTGGAGGCTGAGACGTGTGGGAGAAGCGGTGACCCAGGTGCTCAAAAGCTGAGGGGACTGCTCAGTGGGGTCAGAGCAGCATTGGTGTGACCGGTTCACAGGAGATGATGTAAGTGCAGGCAGTGACGTGGGGATCAGCCTGTGTCTTTGCAGCAGAGCAGACCCGCTTCCAGATGTCAGTGATATGTTGTGATCCTTCCCTGGAGGATTTTTGTGGGAACCTGAGCTTTGCTTTAGGTGGAAAGTCAAGTTCCAAGAAAACCAGGAAAGCAGCCAGCTTGCTGCTTCCCCTTATAGACTTAACCTACAACAGAAGAGTGAAAAAGAGCACATACAGGGAATTCTGCATGAAAATTAGTGGACTGGGTTGTGTTTCTGCTAGGGATTACTCCAAGGTTGGTTTCTGTGGGTGGTTTTCAGTGTGATCAGGACAAACTTCAGTGAGTCCATCTACACTGCACTGAAATTTTTGGATGTGCTAGTGGTACCATGTGGATGAATACTCTCAGTATTTTTTAATCCATAACTCTGTGGTTGTCTGTAAATGAATCAGTTTTTACCTTTCTGCAGGAGTCTTCACTGTATACACGTGTGGGTAATATGTTGAATACTCCAAAGCACTCCTTTTGCTAGAAACCACTCTTGGCCCTTAATTTTCTTTTTGTGTTCCTAAAAGCCCTTTACTTTTCCAGGGCTGTTGAGTGGGGTCTCTGAGCACCTCGCTCATCCATTGCCTTACTTTCAAGGCATAGAATTTTTAAAAGGCTTCAAAGGTGCAGATTGTGTGCAAAGAAATGTGGCAGTGGTGTTTGCTCCATGTTAGTCTAGTTTTGATCGGAAACGGCACAAATGGTGTGTCTGAAATAATATCTGAAGATGATGCTCTGTTCTTTTGCTGAAAATGCTTCTTCATCAAGCAAATGAATTTTGTCTTTTGAGGAATGTGAGCTTGAGGATGTGTGGAACTCCTGGGTTGCTTGGTTGGTTAGCAAACAATAAAAACACTGGAAAGAAAAGCTCTCCAGAGCATACTAAATATCTCCTGCTTCTGTCTCAAGATGTGGTGGGGGGAAAAAAGACCTTCTGGATGAAATACCCAAATGTGAATTCATTGCTTCATCTAACCTAAAGAAGCTGCTCTTGCTTTTCATAAATCTTTCATTATGCTGGGCCACAGTGGATGTTTACTGTAGTTTTGCAAGTCCTGAGTCAATATGTTCATACCCACCAGCCGTGTTGTTGTATGGATTTTATTTTTACTGAGTTTTCCAGTGCTTTCCTTGAGTGGTGTGATCCACAGCCCTAAAAATGAATCCTTCTGTGGCAGAGACCATGAAGCTAGGGATTATTGGGAAGGTTGTAAGATCTCTCATGTATAAAAATACTTTACCAAGTAGTGCAGGAAACCTTGTAAGAATTATATGAAAATAGGTGTGAACCAAAACTTCCCCTAGCATGGATGTCTGAGACAGGACTACTTTCCCTTGGGTCCAGAGCCAGGTGAAGTCTTGGCCAGTTCTCTGCTAGAAAACCGTATTAGTCAGGTTCTAGAATAAATATGTGGACTCTGAGCAATTCATGACACACAGCAAAGCACACTAGTTCATGTTAGATAAAAGCATCTGTGCTTTTCGTACCTAACGAGATCTCAACATTTAATTAAAATGTGTTTTTTCAGATTACTGCCTTACATGCTGCAGGAGGTGGGTCTGCCTGAACTTCCATAGTGTTATCCACCTCTTTCTCTTGAATGGTACCTGACGATATAAATTAAATTTTCTCTAAAGTGGCTATTAGGCTATCTTTATCAAAATTAGATTTCATGTGCCCTGGCTATCTTTTCCATTTTCTGTATGTTTCTGAATTTCATCATGGTATTTTCTAGTTATGGCTAAACTTAGTAATTTGGCATCACTTGCCACTTCAGTGCTTGCTTATTTTTTCCCAATCATTTAAAATTGCATTAAACAATGCTCCTCACTCTTTGAATGCCACACTGAACTCTTAACCTCTTGCTATGTCTCTTCTATTAATGGTTTAACATGATTAAAAATTCTGACATGAATCATCTGGGGAAGGAAAATGTTCATACGAAAGACAATGCCTGGAGCGTGGTTCTGAGGTTCACAGAAATTAAACCTTTTAGAAACAGTATCCCATCACTAGGAATTTGCCCTCATTAACCTTCCCCTCTGAAAAAAAACCCCCACCAAAAACCAATAAAAAGGCAAGGGGTACAGGTAAAGGCTTAAATTTTAAGATTCTTTTTTTTATTATTATTTCTTAAAAGGAAATGGTGAATAATGACCTTTTTCTCCTCTCAGACATATTCCGTGCTTTATAAATGACTTTGGAAGCACTGAAGTGTCATTGTTGAACATCTAAAGATAGGAAATGTCTGCTTGTCTCCCTCCTCTGGGTGAATTCAGCTCTGATCTGGTTCTTTCCCTGGTCTCCTTCAGCACAAAAGTAGACTCCCAAGTGTTCAGTGGTCCTGCCGTGGGCCTCCCATGAGACACACAGTAAGGTTCCAAGCGTCCTGTTTGACAAATGCAACACTAAACATGCCTGGGTAGTTACCCTCTCCAGCAAAGAAATCCTGGTGTTTGATCTCCAAGTTGCACATCCCTACGGTTTGAACTGATGGGATCACTCTATTAGCTGCTCCCATTAGCAGTTACCATCTCCTTTGTGAACCAGCCAGTGTATGACAAGCACTCCTGACCACCCAGTTTGTTGTTTAAACAATCCAGAGAGTTTAAAAAAGCCCAGGCCCTTGCGCCACCACCAAACCCACCAAACTTGGCATGTCCTAGAGAGCTTTGTTTGGAGCTGTCGTCGTTTCCCTAAGAGGAAATATTGTCGTATGTTTGAAGTCCTGGGCTGGGAGTTGAGAAATCGGAGTTGAATTCTCAGCTGTAAAGCAGTAATCTGGTGTAAGGCTGGGAAGGCACTTAGAAATTTTCTTTCAGTTTCTGCTCTTTGTGTCACCCTCCTCTCTCGCCCTTGAGCCGTCACGCCTGTTTGCTTCACAGGCTTCTTGCACTTTGAGGACAGCCTGTAACTTGCTTGCAGTTCCTATGGTGATCAGTTGTTGTATGTGTTAGTGTCTTACTGGAACACTCATGCTCTGAATCCAGCTCGGAATTCGGTGTGGTTCTGCCAGACAAATTAATTTGCGTTTTGGTTTTTGTCTTTTTCCTTCGCCCTCTGTTTTTTTCCCCTCCCTTGGGTGTCTTGGCAAAGGCAGACATCACCAGATCTCACTGCCATACTCTACGGTGAGGAAAGCTTGGGTGAAAGTGTGCAGCCTGGTCACTCACAACTTCCAACTGTGTTGGAAGAGACAGAGCACTCCGGGGTCAGGGGCCAAGGCAATAGATCACAGAGATGCCTTTAACTTGGAGGCATTGATTGTTTGCTTTAAAATACTTCTCATCTTCCACACATTTTGTGCGTCTGCACACATCTGCCAGCTGGACTACATCAGTCTCCTTCTATAAATATATTTTTCACAATACTTTCTATTTGGGACCTTCTGATAGGCTGTTCCACTCGAATCTATTTTAGTCGTTGTACGGCCGCAGTTTAAACCTTGTTGCAAGTATCTATTGATGTTTTTCAACAAAAGCAAAATAAGCTGTTAGTTGTCCTGTTGATAGCAAAGAATTGCACTGAGGGCCTCCAGCCATGACACCTCAAGCTGTGACTTTGCTTCATCTCCTGAGGAAAACAAGGCTTAGAGAACTGGGGAACTGCGTGGGAAGTCTTGAAGATTTAAAAGCTACAGCAAAGTGAGTGTGGGGCTTTGTGGTTTGGCCTTCCTCTGACTTAGTGATGAGCCAGTTGCCCAGCATGATAATGCTCTGCTGTTGTAGGTGCTTTTATTGAAAACGGACCAAAAACCTTCAGGCTTAGATTATCCCTTCTGACTTAAAACAGTTAACTTTGTTAAGTAATAATAAGGGGCTTCATTGCTGCAGTCTGGCTAAACAAGGGAGGTAGATACCTCCAGGAGGCAGGAGACTTTGGGCCTTGGTGACCAGAGAGAGTGTGAAAGAAAGAAAAAATGCTTAAGCTCCCAATCATGAGTCTCAGCTGAAGGGCATGACCTTGGATATATCTCAAGCCTACTTTTCATGAGATATCAGAATCATGGATGTTGGTGGAGCCAATATTTCATTTGTTCTTCCTTGCCTCAAAGCAGCTCCCACCAGCTTAGCCCCAGAGAACAACCCAGGAAAGCAGGAATGAGGTTTTGGTTAAAAGATGAGCCTGGGAGGCATGCATCTCACAGCTTTTTCTCTGGATTTTTCTCAGTACCCTGGGGGATGTGTTCTAGGAAAATCAGAGCTCCTGAGAATGGCAGAA
Organism: Brachypteracias leptosomus; assembly: GCA_013401335.1. NCBI lineage: Eukaryota > Metazoa > Chordata > Aves > Coraciiformes > Brachypteraciidae > Brachypteracias > Brachypteracias leptosomus. The sequence goes on along the minus strand of VYZX01007707.1, from coordinate 616,263 downwards.
AGCAGCTGGTTGGAATTGAGTTCCTTGTGGATGCCAAAAATTTGCCTGGGCTCAAAGAATGATCACATGAATCCGTGGTATAATACTTCAAAGATAACCACAAAGGTACAGCCCTGGTCACAGGGAGCCTTTACCTATTGCTGGGAGCTGGGACAATGTGTTGAGGGATATCACTGTGTGCTTGGCCTTTGTTTATCCTTCTCTGGATTTGCCATTGGCTGTGGTTGGAAATGGGCCCAGACTGAGATAGTCTTGACCTCCTGAATATTTTAACTGAATTATAGTTGAAATACCAGGGTCATAGGAGATCCTTAAACAGGATTTTAATGAATCTAACATGTCTGCTGGTGCTTCAGTTGAATGACAGCTGTTTTTCAGTAACTGGTTGCACAAGTAGCGTCTTCATCCAAGGCTGCACCCAATGTATTTTATAGTGGCAGGTAGGAAGATACAGAAAAGCAGTGCCTGTAGGAACATTCAGGAAGGACAACCTTGCAAATGGGTAGACTCTGGCATCAGAAGGGGCAGGGGCTGAGGAGAGACAAAGACACCAGGTCTGTGTTATAACCTGAGGAAGGAACAAAAGAGTTTTACAGCCCACAGAATTAATTGTCAATGGGATGTGAGACTCTTAAGGTGAATAACTTCAAGCCAGAGGGCTGCTTGAAAGCACATTTCCTCTTACTGTAGTTGTCTCTCCCAGTTTTCTATAAATGCCTCATTATAAAAAGAAGATGGTGGCAAACAGTTCTGCAGGGTTCCTTTGCAGGTGTGTATTTGTTTCCAGGGAGGATGGAAAGGTTCTAAATTGATCATATTGTTGTGAAACAATCCTGGGTTTTATCACTGTTTGCTTTTAAGAAATCGGCTTTTTGCACTGCTTCCTGTTTCCATAATCAACTGGAAGTGCTCTTATTAGCTGTAGGAAACAAGTATTTCGTTAGGCTGCAAGTGACGTGAAAGTGAAGCTGGCTTGAAAACCCTTCTTCCTCTGCCACCTCTTGTTTAACATTTTCTTTCTTCTCCAAGTTATCGTTGCAGAGGCCCAGGGTGAATATCTTGGCAGTTGTCAAAAGGGTGAAAAAAATATGTAATCACTTCTCTGGTTTTATTTTTAGTTTTAAAAATAGTGGCTGTGTTTGTGTCTGGTCAACAGGTTGCTTGACAAGCCAAACATTCTTTTCTGGTGCTGGATGTAAAAGCCGTCCTCTGACTTAATAAAAGGGGAAAAAAAGGCTCTCAAAGAGAGATGGAAGCAACTTTGAAGCCTTTTGTGGTTCAGTCTGTAGCATTTTAAAAATAAGGGGAAAACCTGAAGTCCAGGGGGAATGACTGGGCTAGGGAAGATTGTGTGATTTCAGATGATATCATTAAGCCCTGGCAGATGTGTTGTGTGATGGGTCAGGAGGCTGAGAAGTGCTCTAGAAAATATATATGGGATATCAAAGAGCAACTATAACTGATGGCTGTGTTCATCTGATTCTCAGAAGGGAAGAAACACAGTGACAGCTGGCAGTGCCCGAACATCTGAGAGTGTTTGGTCCTCTCTCCGATTATGCTAAAATTATTAATATTCTCCTTACCTGACCTAGGTAGAGATGTCCCTGCTTGTGTAGGGAGGTTGGACAAGATGACCTCTAGAGGTCCCTTCCAGCCTAAAACATTCTATGATTCTATGATATACACAGGAACACTGATGGTGATATCTTAGGGATTTTAATCTGTGGAACCTCAAGAGCTTCTGTGCCAGAGGGGAGGAAGATCATGAGATCTTAGTGGCTTTATACCCTGGAGTCGTCATTGTAATGTCCTTCCTCATCCCAGAAATGTCTCCTTCCAAAATAAAGAGATATCCTACCCAGGGATGGTATCTACCGTTTCTAAATGCTGCATGGGGTTTGAGTCCCAAGGGACTGTAAACTCAATCTTTGTAGCCATATATGAAGTATAGGGCCTGAAACAAGGGGCTGCTCTCAAAAGAGGCAGCTAACATCTAGCAAGCTTGAAGAGTGATGTCTGGGAGCAAGAGGGATTCCAGAGCAACATCTCCAGAGATGGAGACTCGCTGGGATTAGGACAATCCATTAGGACTAGGAGCAGAGAGGAAGCACCCAATGGCTTTAATGGAGACTTTGGTTTTCTGATTCATCTGCAAAACAATACTTAGAGTGGTATGTCATTTCCTTATCTCATGAGCATTGGTTAATTAGAGGCTCTGTGAATGCTAAATGAGTTTTGGCTCAGCCCTATGCTGGAAAAAGTGGGAGGTAAAGGAGAAGGAAAACTAAAGGGGAGAACAAAGATTGGATTGAACAGAAGTGTTCTTGATGAAACTGTCCATGGGGAAAAAAAAACACCACAACTCAGACGTTTTCAAGTTAAATATTTCATTCTGGTGAAAGCAAGGGTTGTTTCTTTTCTATTTTAGGAAGGGTTTTTGCAGAAGGGAAGTAGTAGAAACAAAGAATTAAACTTCAAAAGCATTCACAAAATCAGTGAAAACAGAGGTGGGTGGTGAGCTGGTGGTAACAGCTGCTAACCAGGATGACAAGTAGGATATTCATAGAATCATCTAGGCTGGAAAAGTCCCTGGAGTATTGGCTTCCATCTGCCTGAGGAGAGGAAGAAGCCTAGGTGAGAAACCAAAAGATCTGCAGAAGGTCAGGTCCTGAAATGATGATTCACAAATAGCAAAGCCATGGCAGGAAAATCTCAGTTAATTCTTTCCATTTAAGTTTCTTCTCAAAATGCTTAGAAGGCTTCCTACGTGATACTTTCATTATGGGAGACAAATGAGGTGAATTGTCTCCAGTTGAAGTGGCAGTGGAAGAGGTTGTGTGACCAACTGAGGCAATGAATAGTTGTGTTTGTACTTCCAAGACCAGCTGGTTTTCACCCTGAAGTGCTGAAGGAGCTCAAATAGGAAGTAGCAAACCATCAACTCCATAAGCTGTCACTTAGTTTGCTTTTTGGTATCAGAAAAATGGCAAATGTACAAATTTAACAGACTTCATGGAGACTAAGTGCTGTTTGTCTTTCTTGCATACCAGGGAAACTGATAGAAAGTATAAAGAAATAGAATTATTATGTCCATATATCATATGATAGAATGTGGAAAAATTGGTATGATTTTTTGGGGGGGATATAACTTCCTACAAATCTGTTTGTGTTCATTAGAGTAAATTCTGGATGATGTGTAAGTGAATTTCTAAAAAGGTTTTACAAGCTCTTTCATTAGGTATCCTTGTAGAAACTAAGCCTTCAAGAGGAAAGATAATGTGAATTTGGAGCTGACTGAAGAGTGGGGATAAATAGTCTGGTATTGTAGGTGAAGATTAACTCCCAAAAATGTTATTGCAGGTTTGCAGAAAGTTTTCACAGTGAATGAGCAATAAAATGGCAGATTAAATCCCCTGTAACGTACATGGCATAAGCCAGCTGTAAATATATACAGACAGTTATAGAGTTTAAATGAATTATTACAATTCAATATAGAAACGTTGAAACCATTATGGCTAGCTCTTTGAAAACAGCAGCTCAAGTGGCAGCCAAAAAAGTCAACTCCTGATCAGAATTTGTGAGGAGAGAAGCAGAGGGGCAAGCTGAAAATTCATTGATATTCAGGATATCTCTGTGGTGCGTGCACATCCTGGGCACTGTCATCTTCCTCTGCTTTCAGAAAATGCTAGAAGAGGTAAAGGGAAATAAGGATAGAGGAGCAAGATGACTTCAGAAGGTGATTGGGCAAATTCAAGAAAGAAAAGTCATGAAGGGTTAATTAAAAAACTGGGGGCAAAAACTAGTGTCTGGAATATATAGCAGGAATAGTGGTGGTCTGTCTTCTCCTGGCTCTTGTGGTCTCCCCCTCAGTGTCCATTATTGACTCCTGTATGTGCCATACCACTGGTTTGTTTGATCCCATACAGCTGGTCTGGGCTCCTAGTTGAAGATGCATTTGTCACTGACCATGGGAGGACCCTCATCACAAGACTGGCTCTTGCTCTTCTGGTCTAGTAGTGCTATTCGACTTCCTATCAAACGTTGTAATATTTGGGCAAAAGAAATAAGCTTTTGACCAAAACCTGATAGTTAAATCGTGAACTTGGTGGCGTGCCCGAAGTCAAGCAGAGAGTGGGTGTAAACTTGACTTGCTCAAGTTGCTCATGTCCAGAAATAGGGGTACTTTGTGGGAGAGGACAATGGGGAAGCAGTTTGAGATTCTCTTGGTAGACTGGGCTGAACCCAATGGGGAGGACCAAAAAAACTGGTGCAAATACTTGTGAGTATCCCCTCTAATTTCTGGGGGTTGGCTACCACTCTTGGTCACAGGAGATTCTATTTTGTAACTAAGACTTCATGGCTGCTCAGAGGTTTCATACTCATTTATTCATCTAGTCTTCTCTTGTGATGCCTGTCATGGTACTGGCAGAACATTCTAAGGAACTCAGGTTTGTTTATGGCCTTTTAAAGAAGAGGGGGAAACAAACAAACAAAAGCCTGGTAAAATTGTTCTTAAAGATCTCAATTGTGGATTCAAAAGGAAAGAGTTAGCAAACTAAGCTAGTGTAAAGCCATTAAAAAAACCCCAGTGTGCATGTGAAAGGGAAAAGTGGATATGTGAGTGAAGACCCTATTCCAACAGTCTGTTGACATTGCAGGCCTGAAATATGGTTGTTTATAGTACTTGGCAGGGGATTTCAGAGTAGATTCTTTACTTTTATCTGCAGGGGGTAGGAAGTGCTCAGGCCCTCGCTTGAGGTAGTGATAAATATTAACTTTATAAAACCGGTGTTGAAACTCCACAGAAACCTGTGGAGCCAGACAGCAGAACTCATTGACAGAAACGTATCTGGGAACTGGCAGAGCTGTCTGCAGAAGAAAGGAAAAAGATGGAGCCTGAAGACTTCATTACTTACCCATAGTATTGATTGCAAACTGAATGAGACTTCCAGGGCTGGTCCTGTTTTGGTCTCATGCTTTGATTCAGGCCTGTCTTTTTAGGTTTCACTCCTACATCTGATGATGGCAGGAAAAAATAATGTTAACATTTAATTAAAGCTCACATGTGTGTGTTTTCACTTTTGTGTATCAAAATATCTGCTTTCGTATTTGCTAATCTATAGAGACACCGAATCCAGGGAAATGCTATGGGAGAGTGGCAGTGCAGCACAGTGATGGCCAGCCTGCAAATAGACTTTGTGTGCTTCACTTCTCTATCAAGATGAACTGCAGAAAACGATGTCAGGATAAAGAGAACCAGATATTTGCATCACTGTGAGATAACGTAATGACTGTGTTTTACTGAAAGGAACAAAGTGGCTGAGCAAATCCTCTGGCGGCGGCTGCTTTTTCCATTCCAAACACTTTTTTCCCTCCTCAAACTGTGAGGAAATCTTGCGATGCTGCTTGTAAAAAGTAACACCAGTGAGCTGACATTATTTAGGGGATGGGAGGTCACATCAGCTGCTCTTCAGCGAGCGCAACAGATGTTCCTTCCTAAAAAGGACATGCTGTACTCTTTTCTCCAGGGTTCTGGTGCCTCCAAAATACGGTATATCAAGTGCTGCAGCTTTTGTGCAGAAGTCTTGGCATTAGGTATTTATAGTTACTCCTACATGGGGTGACTCAGCCCCTCTTTTACACAAAAGAACACGGTTGGTTAAAGCCTTCCAAAAATTGTCAAGTGGGAAAACTTTACAACTGAAATGGATCGTGCCCCCAGGGTTTCGTTGCTGCGTGTTTTGATTCGCTAATGAAGTCTTATGGTGGTCTTGGTGCTTTGATTCTTTTCAGTGGAAACAAACCAAAGAAAGGATGAAGATAGACTCCCTTAATGACTTTGCTACTAAAAAGGTCCCAGTCTGATAGGAGGATGCACTGGGTTGGTTTTAGGCTGCTACTGGTTAACATCTGCTTCTGATGAAGTGCAGTAAGTCCACAGGGAAAGAAAGATGCTGTAAATGTAGTCAAGAAAATGTGCTGCATTTAATTTCAATTTTGCATTTAAAGTGACATTATAGATGACCGGTCTCCTTGCTGCCGTCCTGAGATTTCACCTGTTGTGTTATGTGATGCATTTTTATGCATTTGCTTTGATAAATTAAGTATCAACATGTTCTTTAGATGAAGATCCATTAGTTTGGTGCTCAGTACTGATTTTGGCCAGCTACCAAATGAGGTGATGCTGGGAAATCACAAGGCTACTGAGCAAAAAGAGCAGTCACTTCTATATTGCTGTGCTTCCTCTGACATTTGGGATAGAACTTCTTGTTTGCAGTCCAAAGCAAATAACATCTAGCTAATAATACTTTGATTTACTGGAAGTTGGAGATAATAAGGAGATAGTGTCTTCTTTGTGCCAGGAATTTAAAAATGTCAAATTTTTTGGTTAAAAGGCCAAGTCTCAAGATGAGGAGGTGATGGAACAGGCTTCTGGATGCATTCTAAAATGAAACAAGTGGTTTTTCGTCTGCTAATTCTGGAGTTGATATACTTATTTTCTTCTCTCTCCCTCCCTTTTAATTATTTGAACAGTACTACAAGGACTTATCTAGACCTATCACACCACTCAGTCACTGAACTTAATATGCTTGTACATGTCTTTTCCAGAGACTAAGGTCAGATGCCAACTCTCTGCAGGATGCAGATGCAACATGAAGCCCCTTTCTCACCCAAGGTTCAATTTTATAACTCAAAAGACACTGAATTAGTAAATTAAATTGCTGTGGCCAGAGTCAAGTATCACAAAACAGAACATGTCAACCAGAGTTTGCTACATGCGTTTGTTTCTGTGACTATGGAAAGTTCACAGGGTGCACTGGAGCTCATTGATTTTGATGTGACTTTAGCTTGCACTGGGACAAATCTAACTACTGCTACTCTGATTTTAACTATTCAAATTCCTCCTTGTTTAGATGAAATAAACTGGAGAAGTCAGCGGGAGATGGATGACTGGTAGAATGGCAAATATTTAATACAACTAAAACAATTCTTTCAGGTTTTTTGGAAAAAAAAGAAAGGGTGTTGGTAGCTATTGTATTTCTTAAATCTTGCTGTTGACTAGATTCCAGTGACAGAAATTAGTCTAAAAGGCAAGAATATCAGATATGAGTTTCTTGTGAAACCTGTAATCTTTCATAACTCTGTTTTTTTCATCTGAAATATTTTCTGCTGTTTTGTATTAAACACTCTCCCCACCCCACCCTGTAGATGCACTGTTTCCACTCATGTTAGCAACAGTGTTGATCATCTGGTGAAAGCCCTGTGAGTGTTTCTGATCTAATGTCCCATTGCAACTCTAATTTTGGAATCAATTGCCTTATTTAGTAACCATTCTAGTTTTCTTGCTGCTTTTCATCTTGTTGATTTTCCTGCTCTCTACAGCAGTGCTCAGATCTTGTGCCGATGTTGCATCATCCATTATGCAGCTAAATCTGAAAGTAGCATCATCAGACTTTTTGGTTTCTTTTTAATGGGAATCTGAAAACTCTTATTCTGAGAAATCTTGCAAGATGAACTTCTCCAATACAGCACAAGCTCTGGAGGTGCAAGGTGTCCATGAGTGCCCTGCTGCTCTGTCTCATTGCCCACCCTGTCTGCAGCTACTGCAGAAACTACCTTTAAGATTTGCACCTTGAACCCCAACAGCTGTAAATCAGGAGTAAGTCCTAATTAACCTCCTCCCCTCCTCCACAGGGTTGCTGTGAAATGACAACACCTTGCACAGGGGAAAAAAAAGACCCCATATCCTATTTCCCACCTCCTGAAACAGCCTGCACCTGGGTTTCAGCAAGTGGGCTGCACTGGGACTTGGCTTCAGCCCAGGAGTAAGACCATTTTTCTACTGGTCAGATGTTGTCTCTGAAGCGTGTGGTGCTGAATACACAGTGGGGTTGTGTGTTATTCATGCAAATGCCATGTTTCTATTAGCGCAGTTTGCTCTGAGCATGGTTTTGGTGGTTTTTGATTGTGTGTGTGATATGAGTTAAATGATGTGCAACTACCCTGGAGACAATTTAGTATTTCGGTGACTCTCACGGGGAAGCAATAGCCCTGTGCCTTGTTTTTAGCTCAGATGTTTTTTCCTCTTGTTAATAAACAGGATGGCCATAGGAATTTAGGTTGAGAAATGTTTTGCTTTGCATTTGTAAAGTGTTTTTCTTCAGGGTGCCCTTGCAGACATTAATTAATCAGTCCTAAGAAATTTCCTTTAAGATAGGTGAATAGCATTATCTCGATTTTTACAGATGGGAAAGGGAGATAGCGAGACAAAATAATTTGCTCAAAATCTCCAAGGAAGTTGAGTGTCAAAATCCTGCAATTAAAACTGTAGCTTTGGCTCTATTTCAGGTAAGGTCCAACAGGAGCAATAGGGCCAGGTCAGGGGATGAATGGGGGACCTTGGCCATATTGTGCCTTCTGCAAGCTGCACCCGAGCACCAGGGTCCTTCAGTGGTCAGTTCATCTGAGGTCATCTGTATGAGAATCAGTTTTATTTATTTACTTGAATTGCTTGTTAGTTGTATCTAGTGGAATTTCTTTGTCACAAGAGTTTTCTGTTTAGCATTCGTCTGAGCTGTTTAGACCTAGCCAAGACCTCCAGAACTGTACAGATCTCTAGAAGGGAGTAATTCTTGACCTTTCTTCTCAGTTTTCATGTTCTTTGCTAGACTGCTGAAGAAATCAGTCTAGGTTTGAAAGCAAAACCAGGCAAGGAAAGAACACAGTGAGATATTTCATCCAGCCTTGAAAGCTTCCTGTGGCTGTGTTTCTCCTTCAGGTAGGCAGCTTCCAGGCAGTAGATTTTGGTAGGTTTTGGTAGAGAAAGGTATTTCTACTTCATGCATGATGTCTTTGATATTTTGAAACTTGGTTTTGCTTCAGCTTGGAATGAAAATGGCAAATTTCACTGAAGAGGGATGGTGCCTACAAAGGTGTATTGTCCTCTTCTCATCATTGACTGCCTTGCAGCTCAAGGTTCCCAGCCTTCAGGATATGTGTAGCTGGATATGAATGTATAAATATTTATGAATTTAAGCATAGGACTTATTTTTTTCCAGCTGTGCCTGTGCTACTGAATTAAGCATCCCTGGAAGCTCTACTGACTGCTGTGGCTCAGTCACCTGTGGCACCATGTTGTAGCATAGCTCCTGGCATGGTTTTGGACCAAACCAGCCTTCTCCAATGATTCCTGAGTAGACTTTGGGAGCTGGTGTGTGCCACACATGGCTCCTGGTGGGTTGTGTGCCTGAGGCTGGGAGGGAAGAGAGTTGCCAGATGTGTTTGCTTGTGGTCTTATCTGGCTCCTCCCGAGGGGCTGCTCAGCCTTCAGAGTTAGAGCGGGGATGAATTTGGCCTATTAAGGATTTTTAAAGGGATTAAAAGCTCTTCTTCTGTTATTGATTTTTCTTAAAAATAGCTCTTTCAGAAATACAGGCTCATCCTGAAGTGCTTTTTTTTTAGTCATTATACTATCTCTGCTGGTGACTTAGCCCCAGAGGAGCTGCAGTGTCAGCCTGTGGGGCATGTCACACTGGGAACAGCATTAACAGGCACTCTGCCATCTTTTTCTCCCCAGACAGCCACAGAGGGCCCAAGGGACCAATTTTGTTAGTGCTCCCTTGCAGTTAAAGGAAAAGAAGAGGGTGGGAAAGCAGAAATGGCATGTACCCCTTGCAGCCAAACCCTGATGCCACACTGGCTCCAGAGCACACACAGCTGTGGTATGTGCTGGCTTCAGGCATGGAGAATTTAGAGATGTGTCTGTCAATGGAGGGGTTTGGTTTGGTTTTGGCAGGTCTGCAAAGGTGGGTAATACAACCAGGATGGTTTGTGAGGGTGTCCACCTAGATCCATGTGGGATCCAAAGGCTCATGGCATCCCACACTGACGTTCCCTCTGTCTGCTCTTCCTCTAGTGCGGGGAAACCCTCCACCTCCCTTGGGGAAGCTGATTTTCCATGTCCAGCTGTGTTTGGGTTCTTTATTTATAAGACTGTAGGTGAGGCTGGTCATTAAAGCAGCAGTGTTTTCCCGAGGTGTGTTTTCCCATTCAGGGGAGGCTCTCTGGAGCTACTCCAGATCACACGTGAAAACCTTTTTTCCATTTTAGCAAGCCCATTTTTCCGCAAGCATCTCCACCCAGCCCTCATCTTGGTGCGGAGCTGTGCCCAGAAGGGAGGCATCACGTTGTCCCTGGCAGAGGCCTCGTGGCATTGGACAACAAGATACTCTCCATGTGTTGGTTGTAGCCCATGAAACCTTCTCTGTTACATGGTTTCTGAAAGCCATGGGGCTGCATTTGGAGCTAGTTTAAACTTCCAGCTGGTTTAATAATCCTCAGGGAACACATAGGTAGCGGTCATTCCCCAGAGACCTAGTGGAGATTAGGGATTAGTAAAGTACAGATACCACCGTTTATCCTTGGGCAGGAAATGAGTCCCTGGGAAGTTTTAGGTCTGTGCATTTTGAGGCTTTCAGGGTGGAAGAGTGCAGTGACCTTGTGGTAATTTTAGAGGGGAAGGACAGTAGCAGAGTGAGTGCTGATACAAGCACAGTGTGTCTGTCTTTGATGGGATGGGTTTTATGAGGGAATATATGATTCTTTCGGTCAATAAATCAAGATTTCTGCATCCCTTCTAGAAGCTGGCAGTGGCCAGGGCTGTACCCAGGAATGTGCTTGGAGAATATAAGTTGTAGAAATGTAAGCATATAAATCCCTTTGCCAGCTTTGCAGGCACCCGGGAGTCCCACAAATTGCAAAACTCCAGCTACATAGTTATCAGTAACTCAGTTTAAAGCTGGTTTAGCTACTACTTCACTTATACTTGAGAGGTGACATAATAATTAGATAATTATCTTTTCCAATCCTGCAGATTATTCCCATTTATTTTATTCTGAATGTTCTTTGCTTTACCTGCACATTTAAGGATCTTTATTTTCTTACTTTATAAATGTGTCTTCTCATGTTCGTATTTTTTGTTTTAAGTTGTCTATAGCTTCAAATTTCAAATAACTACCTTTTTTTTTTTTTTTTTAAGGTAGTCTAAGAAAACAGTTAACACATCAAGAGGTTTAAATATCTTTTGATATTATTTCCCTCTTCTGTGCTTTTTCCTCCTATGAAATGCAATTCTTCTGGAAGGCATTACTTGGAATAGTTTGAGAAACTGTGTTGTCTATAAGATATAAAGAAGGGACCACTTCTTATGAATCTCATGCCAAGCAGGGAAATGTTTCTTATTATGTTGCTCTTGAGGGTTTCATATTATCAGGTTGAAGAGAACTTGACAGGTTGTAGTTTCTACTTTGTCACAGGGTATTTTCCATAGCAGAGACAGTGACGTTATCTATCTGTCTGTCTGTCTGTCTTATCTATCAGCAACATCTGACCCTGCCCTTGGTACCCAAAACTAAAACAATCTTTTGTGCCAGCCCTAGAGGAATCCAGACACTACTCCAAACCCAAGCCCTTTGTGTGTCCTGCCTGTCTAATGACTTTTGGAGCAGTTTTTTTGTCATTTGGATGAATTGGTATTGGGTGGTTGGGTGATTTTTCAGTGGGCTAACGTTCTGCTTTAAACACAAGCTTTGGTGGCTTAAAAGAAATGGAGCTGGTGTCCCATCGTGGTCAGCTTGGCACAAACCAAAAAGAAAATGTGTCTTTAGTTACTCTGTTAAGATGCATTTCATGAAAAATGTGTTTTTTCTTACTCTGCTAAGATGCATTTCATGGCAGTTGTCGCTTTTGGGACAAGAGTAGTCAAATGTGTGAGGCAGACATTCATATGGCTTAAAACAGCGGGAACTTCTGGGTAATAGTGGGATAATTCTGTGTAAATGGGTTTGCATGAAGAAGAGAGGTAAAGAAACTTTAATATTACTTTTTGTAAAGAGAGCTTATTTCTATACAGACTTAGTTTGGGTAAAAATGGGCTTGGCTTGATATGAGAACAAGTTGCTGTAATCAAAATACTCATTTTCTCATCTTCCAGACCCCTGGGAGGAGGAATTTCACAGCCTGGTAAAGCTGTGCAAACTCTGAACGACTGCAAGTAAGCAGCCAGCTGTACTGCCAATAAGCACTAATGCTTTTCCATCTGAAATTCTGCTCTGAATTTCTACAGCTCCTGAAATACGCTATAAAAATGTTTATCCATCGTAACATTTATCTTTGGGTTAGAATTTTTTGTATTTATAGGAACTGGAAGCTGAGTCAAGTCATACTCTGTGTAGTGAATGGTTTTTGCAAGCGAGAGGAAAGTTGTAATGTAGGAAAGTTGAGACATGATGCCTAAAAGGTACATGGAATAAGGAGTGATTGGGATTTCCAGGAAAGAACAACTTATACACAGACATTGACGTGGCCTTGAGAAAAGATGCTATGTAGAAGTGGAAAAGATAGACCTTTTATAAAGCTATAAATACCTACAAGTTTGAAGATCAGAAGAATTCAGTTGTTGAAGCTTTGGACATTTCAAACTACATCAGAAAGCATTTTTATTTTTTGATATGTGTAAGCTTATGTGGAAAGAGACAGTCTAGAATAAAAGGATTGGTTTTTTGATCCTCCCATCTGTGGTTGGTGGGGTTTTTTCATCACCTTATGCTCAAAGTGGTTTTTCTGTTTGGGATAGTAATTTCTATGGAAAATGGTTGTGGATTGTCCCCTCGTTTTTATTTCCACTTTTTCCCCCTCAAATTCAGAACTAATTATTTCTAAATAGAGTTGATTTTTTTTTTTTTTTTTAAATTTAGTTTTCTAAGTCCTTTCATAGTTTTTTGTCAGAGTCAAAAAGAATTCTGAGAATTTTTTTTTGCCACCAAAACCTCATAATTTTTCTCCCTTATTTTAGCAGAAGCTTTTCTGAACCTTGACTGAAATCACTTTTCTCTTTCTATCACAAGAGGAGCCATCTCCAGAGTCCTGCTTATCTGTAATTACACCCATAATCTGCAGTAACCTTGTATCCCAAACAAAATTGGTTTAAAAAGGGAAATGAGAAGCTGTGGAAGCAAGGAATATAGACTTTGGATTTGAGTAGCTGGCTGATAATTAAGTGGTTTGGAAGAGGTCAACTGGTTCTCTGCTGTAATATTTTAAAGTTCAAGTGACCAAAAATGGCACTGTTTATTCTCTTGTAAATGTGGCTATAACAATAACTTGTACTTTGCTGCTTTTTCAAAATGGATGCTGGGCCATGGTACAAAGTGATAGATGGATATTTTTACAGAGGTTTATTTGTTGGCTAAACCAGCAATTTATCTCAAATATAGGAAAAATTAAACGCACTCTCTTTTTATAGAATTTTTATAGTTTGGGAAAAAAACCCAGCACTCAAACCACAACCCTTCTAACCAGCTGCAGAAGATACATGAAGAACAACTAAGGTGGCACACTTTAAAAATGTGGTTAAGTGAGCATGATCATGTTTAATGTTTCCCTGTGATTCCCATTTTGACAACAATAAGCCAGGCCAGTGCTATTCAAATTTGGAATACTACCTGATCTTGCAGCAGTGCTGAATTCTGGGCAAATAGTTGATCCTGCTTGGTTTAGCTGCAAGCAGAAACATTGAGACCAAGCCCTTCCCTGAATTGTCTGTTTCTGCTTGAGCTGAGCCATATCCCATACCCCTGATCTCTCTCAGGATGGGAGCTGAAACATGTCCTTTTTGAAATATGGAAGTACAGATGTGGATAAAATGTTTAAAACAGAGATTTCTGGATTGCTGGTGTATCCCTTCTCCCTAAGAAGGACTGGAGCCATGCCTAGTTATTCCCAGGAATTTTCTTCAGGCTTTATTTATTGTGTTGAAAATCAACAATGAAATCTTAGGGGGGAAAAAAAAGCAGATCAATGTAAATTCAATAGCCAAGCAAAGCAAAAATGGTTTTCCTCTCCAAAGATGTGATATTGAGCTGAGTTGCTGGGTTTCTGTAGAACATAGTGGAGGTCTGGGAGGTTAAGTTGGTTATATCCATCCTTCAGCCTGCATTTTTCAGTGAGGACATCCCCTGGTGATTGTGGTTGGCCTGACTGACTTGGATGGAGTTCTTGTGCCTGCTTCTTCTCTTTTCCATTGGCTTGCAACACTCTTCTGGTGTACTTTATGTAAATTAATAGATACTCTGTGGCCCTAGGTGTATAGTTCATTATAGAGCCTATTATGGGATTGCAACTTGCCTTTTTATTTTATTTTTTTCCCCGTCCTAAGATCATTGATTATTTAACTAGAAAGGAGAAGGATTCAATTTGGATAATGTCCCAGATGATTTACAAATATCCTATAATTGCATTACATTACAAAATTCTGAGACACTTGGATCCCTGTGGAGAATATTAATGCAGCTTTTCATGTGTCTTCATGACCCCACCCTTCACTACTTTGATTAAACAGCAGGAAAGGAAAGCAAACCTCCCTCGTAGCTTTCCAAAACAATTGCAGCACTTTTATTCCTTTTGCTTTCGTTTGGCTTGCAAAAATTACAGCCTTGGCTTCGTAGCAAGTGCTGTAATTAGAGCGGCAAAAGGATTTCAATTATAGCCCCCTTTTTTCTCACTATCTTACCTTTTCAGTAGAGTGCTTTTTGGGGAATGAAATTTTCCGTGTGGTGTAGCTGTGAGTAGTAGAAGAAATGGGACTTTCTCTGCTTGTCCTTGGGTTTGGGCAATGTTGGAAAAATACATACCTGAGCCGTTTTATTTTTTCATCTTTTTAATGTCTGCAGACACAGCTTGCATTCGACATGATGTGTAGATGCAACTGCAGAAGACACAAATAGTCTTCCTCAAGGATTATATTTTAAAAGTTTGAAAAATAAAAGTGCTTACTAGTAAGCTCATAGTAATAAAGTAAAGGTCTGAAAGGTCTTTGAGTGCTTTCAAGGGAAGGTCTTTTATAATTAGACCCTGAAAAATGTCCTCTTTGTGACCGACTGTAGTTAGGGGCTGACACCATGCAATGAGGATGCCCCAGGGACAGTGCATGTATCTTCATGGAATCTTAGAATGTTTTAGGCTGGAAGGGATCTCTAGAGATCATCTTGTCCAACGTTCCTATACGAGTAGGGACATCTTTACCTAGGTCAGCCTGCTCAGAGTCCCATCAAGCCTGACCTTGAATGACTCCAGGGATGGGGCCTCCACCACCTCTCTGGGCAGTCCGTTCCACTGATCTATCACCCTCATATTAAAGAACTTTGTTCTAATATCCAGTCTAAATTTATCTTTTCCTAGCTTAAAACCATTACTCCTTGTCCTGTCGTTGCAAACCCTTTTGAATAGACCTTCCCCCGCCTTTTTATAGGCCCCCTTCAGGTACAGGCAGGTCACTATAAGGTCCCCCTGGAGCCTTCTCTTCTCCAGGCTGAATTTCCTCTGAAAGTAGCAGAGAGCTGCCATCTTGTTGGGATTTGGAGAATATCTGTGGAAGAGATAAAGGTACCACAGCAAAGTAAAATCATTCAGACTTTGAATAGTAGCTGCAGTTTTGCTGGGGGGATGGGGTAGTGGGGAGAAGGTGGTGAACGCTGTAGATCATAAAATACATATTTTGAAAGCATCTGAGAAGAAAGAAAGAGTTGACATCTTGATACTAAATTCCCAGGTAAGCTGTCTTTCCATCCCTGATGGCAGGCTGTCCTCAGAGTAGGGATTTACCCCAGCACGTGAAGCCCACTGCCCTGGTGAGGGGCACATTGCAGCACACCAGGAAAATGTGCTCTTCAGAAATCCCTCACCAAAGTTGAAAGGAACCCCAGGGCCAAACACGCTCTCCTAACTTGAGGCTGAAGCTGGGAGCCAAGCACCCTGCACTGCTTCAGTGGGTCTGACTGGGAATTAGAGATAGCATACAGAGATGTGCCTGACCTTTTATTTGACTTCTGGTACATTTTGGTTTTTAAGGGATCAATTTGATATTTTGTTTGGTTTTTTAAAATCCTTATTGCCAAACTTAGATTGTAAGGTGCTGGCAGTTGGGTTTTGAAGAGGCTGAGGTCTTTAAACTGATTTCCAATAAGATTGGGAATTGACTGTGAGATTAATGAAAAGGGGGCACATCCAGCTTGGGCTAAAAAGTGAATCTGGAGATACAAACCTGTCTTTCCTCTAGGGTGGCTTGACAGCCAGGGAAGCGGCCCTGTGGATGTAAGAGGTAGTCCAATGTTACAGCCAGATGTTGTATAGCTTGGAGATACATCTGCTGTGACCAGAAGGGTGCAATTGGTCTGCACCATTCCTGGATGGTCTGCAGTAGGGTTCCACACGTGGTGGTCTGGGGGTGAGAAAAATGGTTTTGCTTTTCATGCTGGGTTTTTCACATGCACTGCCTCCACTCGTCCTCTCTCCAAAAACATCTCCTTCCTCCATTGCACTTTGTATTTGTTTGCTATCTGGCTAGCCAGATATTTGTATTGTATTAATAGAAAGAGGTGGTTTTAGGAAAGCAAGGGTATACTTTACACTTACTTCAGAGACCGGTCATCTAGTTTTAGATTGATTTATACACTCCTTCTGAAAACAAAAAAAAAAATAGAAAGAAGGCTGAATATATGAATTTTCCAGTAAGCAGATGAGTAGAAAGTAAAGAGAGTTAAAAACAGCACCAGAAGTTTTTTAGAATAACTTCCAAAGTGTGAATGTGCAGCGTCTCCCTTTTTTGGTTTAAAAGACACGCAGTGTGTGTGCTTCATATATAAACGACTCCTGACAGCAGTGTTGTAAATGGCTGTGGAGGTGTTCTTCAGGCTGACCAAAGGCCAAGTGCTTTCATTAAGCAAGAAGTGCCACAGAAGTTTTATAAAGCAGAAATGGCATTTTTCTGCCTTTCCCACAGTTGTCTCCATGCCTCTTTCCCTTCCATGGCATCCTTAGCAAGGTCTAATGCTCACTTCCCACTGGTGAAGTTTGCAAGATCTGAGCTGATGAACAAAGTGGGTTGAGGAACCCACTCTGCTCTTAAAAGTATATATTCTTAACCTCCCCTCCACCCAAGTTATATGAGGGCAGGGGTATCATTTTGCCTTCTTAAGATATTGCATATTGTGGCTGCATTTTATTCAAGTGGCAGCGATGAATGCGAAGATGAGTCTCCATTACAGGTCTAGGTTATACATGAACCTTGAGTGATGTAGTTTGAGGGTCTCGTAACGGGTCACAGTAGGTGACAGGGAGCATCATAGACCGTTGTAAGGACAGATGTTTACTTTAAGAGTAGGCTGAAAGGGCTATGGCCAGTCTTCACTGCCACCAACCAAGGTTTTCTCCCTTCCCATCCTTTTCAAACAGTGTATTTTTAGGTTGTCCTGTATTTGAAGGTCTGTTTGTTAATACACTGTTTACTCTCTGTGGGGATTGCCCAAATCAATTCCAAAGTAACACTTTACATTCAAACCATATGTTATGTCTGTCTTGACACAAAGCCAATTTTAATTGTATGTGAGATTTGTGTGTGTTTTAAGAAGCAATTTTAAAGCAAACCTAACAGAGCTAAACTTGAACTTTGAACATGATTGGTAATTGAGTAGAGGTCTTCCAGAAACTTTCAGGTGCTATATTTTGGTAATAAATGATTAATATGTCACAGTATGGTATAAAACAGTGAAGAGAAGCAGAATATGTTGCAGTTCTACTAAATGGAAAGAAAAACAAAAGCCTGTTTTGGGATATTAAAACTTGTTGTGACTTGTTCTGTTGGCTCAAGGCAGGGTGGGAGCTCAGGATACTCCCCAGGATTTTTCAGCGTGGAGAAATGGTCAGAACAAGAGCAAATTTTAAAAACTATGGATGCAAACTGCATCTGTGTTCAGGGAAGAACAAAATAGTAGCATTATGCATGGTCAGCTGGAAAGGTAATTATTTGATTCATGTGTCCGGCTGCACACTCATGTCCCCAGAGGTCCAAAGAGAATGCAGATGGGCAAAAGGTGTTATTCAAACCTGGATTTTCAGAGAAAACTGATTTTGACTAGTGGCTCAGCTCAGTGTTTGGCTGTGACAGCACTGCTTGAAGGTTGTCATCCAGGACATGAATATGAGAACTCTTAGTTGCATGAGTCATTCTTTGAGGAGTTCAGTAAATTTCTACCCATTAAGCTGGAAAGTATAAAAATGTTTTCTTTGACCAAGTGCTTTAAAAATAAGTATTAAAGATGAAAGGGAGTGAAGGATGTGTAAAATACCACTTTAAAAGTGTGTGTTTGGTTGTGTCACGTCACAAGCATGTTCCAGGACTGCTCAGCTGCCTTGGGACAGCGGTGTTCACCTCTGAGGCAATGGTTTCATCATGTTTTCACTTCTTTCTTTGCCTTTTTTCCAGTAGAAGTGATTTCTGGACTTTTTGCATCAAATAACCCAGATCTTGTTTGAAAAGGACATTTTTCCCCTCTTTGGGTTTCCAGGGAAGGAGATTAACAAACCTTGGTAACTGTTTCTCTGAATCCTACAGTAGTTGTGGCCTCTCCTGGGTAGCCAATTTTCATTTCAAATTCCATTTATGTTAGCCAAGAAAGTAAGCTGGCAAACTTTCTGTCTTTATACAATTTCATCTTTGCAAAGCAGATAACATCATTATGGTTTATGTAGTAAACGGAGAATCCCTCAAATACCTCAATTATTATTTCCTAAAGCTTTAAGGTTTAACAGCACTACGTGTATCTGTCTTGCCCAAGGATTTGAAGTTGTAGTAAAATGTTTCATCCATCTACAACAAGCTGGGGAATTGCTGTTACTGTTACTTTAGGATCCTCAGGAGGCTTTGTAATGTATTTTTATGTTCTTTGAGGTTTTTTGTTTGTTTCTTGAAATGCCCTTTCCAAGGAAAAGATGTGGTTGTTAATTTGGTCCGCTCTAAAGGTAGACCTTTGAGATTATATGTGCGGCAGACCAGCAGTTAAAGGAGTGGAAAAGTCACTTGAGGCTATTTCTACATAACGGAAAGGGTTTTCCTCTCAGAGGCCTTGGAAAAACTTGCTGGAGGTGGATACATACTACCGTAACATGATCTTTATTTTTCCCTTTTTGTTTCCTTTTTAAATGTCATATGCTGAGAGGAGCCTCTTCTTTACTGATGAGTAGTGGTAAAAACAGGTTTCTGTGGAAAGAGAATTCCACCCACCTTAAATAAAAAGAAAAACCTAAAAATCACACCGTATTTTTAACAGAATAGAGCTAAGGAAGCCTTTTCTTTTCATCCTGTCACTTGTGATGTCTCATTTTATTCTTCCTGGCCTGGCTGAGGTCTTTTAAAAAGGAATCAGATCACCTGTGGGCAGCCATAAATCATTCCTGCCATCTAGGTTTAAACACCTACTGTCTTGCATGGGGCTTTTTACAGGACATTTTTCCATTCTTAGTGAAAAGCTTTGTGTCTATTGAGCTGCACTATACCAGTAAGTCTAGGGTATAAATTTGCCTTCGTGCTGTTATTTGTGGGTGTTTTCATGATTTCAGATTTCAAGCTGTCGCACTTGAAATCAGTCTGGGTGGTGAGGAAGCTCAGAGGAGCTGTTTGGACACGTGCATTTGTCTTCATGGAGAAAAGGACAAGGTGAAGTGTGTTTTTTAGAGAGGTTTCTCAACTTGTGTCCCTTCCTATGTTGTTCTCTAAGATGATAAAACATGTCTGACTTATTGACAGGTTGAGACAGTTGGGGTTGTTCTGCCTGGAGAAGGGAAGGCCTTATAGCAACCTTCCAATACCTGAAAGGGGCCTATAAGAAGGTAGAGGAAGATCTGTTCTCAGAAGTTTGTAGCAACAGGATAAGGGGTAATGGTTTTAAGCTAGAAAAGGGTAGATTTAGGTTGGATGTTAGGAAAAAGTTCTTTAATATGAGGGTGGCTGATCACTGGAACAGGTTGCCCAGAGAGGTGGTGGAGGCCCCATCCCTGGAGACGTTCAAGGTCAGGCTTGATGGGGTTCTGAGCAACCTGACCTAGGTAGAGATGTCCCTGCTTATTGCAGGGGGTTTGGACTAGATGACCTTTGGAGGTCCCTTCCAACCCAGTACATTCTATGATTCTACTCCATGGCATCTGTAATGGAGCCATCAGTACTCGTGGAACAGCAGCTGTGTTTTGTCCCCTTCAAATTTATGTGAGAATCTTTTCCTCTGTGATTACAGCCTCTTCAGAGCAAAGTTGGGGTACATTAGTGAAATAAATCCTAGCAATAATATTAGCCCATCATTTGATGACAGTAATAAAACTGCTCATACACAAAGGCAAAAGTGCTTTATTAAATACTTATGCATTTTATAAAGGGGGAGGAAAATGCACACTATATTTCTTGAAGTTAATGCTGTTCTTTTAATGTATTTGTAAATATGGATGAAGTTAAATACAAACAAACACATTAAAATGGTCTGGAAACTTAAGAGTCTCAAAATCTGGCTGAAGAGCTTTCTGACTCCATATTGTTAACTTTTGCTAATTCTTGCAATGCAAGGGAAATTCCAGCAAGCTTTAGGGGTTTTAAAGTGTCAATATACCAAAAAAGGGTAGGAAAGCTGATCTGAAGGGCTGTAGATTGACATCATCATACGAGCAATAGAATGGAAATGCAAATATGTCATGTGATTGCTCAAGAAATCTAAGGAGCAGATACAATTTGATTAAAAAAAATTAAACCAAACCCATGTGTAATAAAATAAAGAGTTTGCTCAGTGAAGATAGCTGTGAAGATGTAATACAGGTTTAGGGGATGGCAACTTCACTTAGTATTTTAGGCACTATGATTTAAAGAAGAAAAAGGGGTTGTGCAAAATCTGTATGTGTAAAAGTTAGTACTTGGAGAGCAGACTGATGTCAAAAGGAGATGTCAGTGTAGGCTTATTACATGGGGTACCTCTAATGACATTGTTTGGCGAACAGCAGGAAGCTTAAAATTAATATAGTCATTAAAGATCTGCAGATAAATACAAAATTACTTCTACATTTTGTAGATAACACAGAAATACTTGGTTAAAAGGGGAAGAAGGGGATTTTTACAGTAAAGTGCTTTGGATCGGCTCCTGAGCTGAGCCATTCCTGCAAAGTTTATTTTAATCCAGCTAAGTGTGAGGTCATATATCCAGGAACGAAGAATGTGAGTCCCCCCTACAAAGGGGGAAGGGGCTTGTCTCCTGGAAAGCAGAGGGCTTGAGAAGGATTTCAGGGTCATAGCAGACCAACAATTTAGTGTGACTTCCCAGCATGATGGTTAGCAGAAAGGAGTGATGAGTTTTTTTGGATATGCAGAGAGCTATACCTCGGAGTGATTCTTCTGTATAGGTTTCTGCTTTGGCCAGGGCTGGAGCTGTGTGTTCACTGATTAGATGTTTTCTGTTTAGATGATGTTGTAAACAGCTATCAAACCTGCTCAAGTGTCCAATGGAAAGCCTCACTTAGAAATTTGAATGAGTCACAACGTTTATTTTAATGAAGGCCAAGAGGTACCTAAGAAGGTATTTGTGATCTAGCAGAGGAAGGTATGACAAAAACCTGTGACTGAAAGTGATGCCACATGGATTTGAAAAAGCCAGGACTTTTTACGTTCAAGATGGATTACTATAGGACCTAACTATATGCATTTCTGGAAAATATGCTGTGGCTAAACAAATGATTTCATGTAGTGGAAAGTTAACAATTGAAATGTAATGTCTGGGATATAGAAGTAGGAAGACTAAATATAGAAGCAGGCAGACTATTTATGCCTCTTAGCATCATTTATTTTTACAAAAAGGAGAATTTCAAGGAGCATCATTAGTACCCCAGTGTTTGTTTCTAAGAGTTTCCTGTTGATAAAATAGGGACAAATTATAACAAGGCAATATCAGTTTCTCTGCACTGGATTTCTTCAGCAGTACCAGGGAGAGAGGACAAAATCCCACGGCCAGTGTGATAAAGAAGAGCAGGATGTGGTTTGTGCCTGGGGTTGAAGATACAATTTCTGAACAAGTAATACAGAAATTAAGATAAAAGTGAAAATATTACAACTTGCCAATGGATATGTATTTGATAAGTTCACAGCATAGTTCTATGAGTAGAACATGCTGCTGGCAAATGTCCATGTCTAGGCAAAGCCATGAAACATGAGTTGGTGCTTGAGCAGTGCTGGGAGTTTGATGCACACTTCTCGCCTGTTTTGTGAAAGATTCTCGTTGTGTCTCAAATCTGACTACTGAAGCTTCCTAAAAAAGCTGTTTTTCTTGTTTTCTTTAGCTATCACTAAGCAGACGTCTGGTGGTGATTTCCAGGATTTGGTACGTGTTGCTTGTAGGGTCAGAGCTTTGTAATCCTGGCCTGTGGCTTTGGTTTCCTTTTCTCCTCCATCTCCCCTTCACTTTGTTGTTCCCAAGCTCTGAGTGCCATGCCTCTGATGCACTTGCAGTCTCTCCAAGTACTCCCTCATGTCCACAGTTGCTCCTTGCACTGTCTGATGTTTTCCCTCCGACGCGCTTACTGTTCTCTGATCTGCTCTTACTTCAACCCTGCGTCCCAGCCAATTTGGAAATGAACAGTCCCTGGAAAAATACGTTCCAAAAAGTTCATGCAATAAGAAAATTGAAAAAAAGCTTCACCCATTATAATGAAACAACCTCAGCTTTGACCTAGTTTCATAGTGAGTGCATTTATTGCTGTTGGTGCTGTGCGTGGTAACAAAGCTGCTTCCAAGCCTGGTGCCACCAAGCACGGGTCTTGGAAAGCTGAGGTATCCAAGGGCAGTGATGCTGTGCTACGTACTCCAAAACTGGAGGGCAGTGAAGAGCTCTTGTTCCCTTTGGAGCTCGAAATGAGGATCAAAGAAGAGCCAAACAGTGTCAGAGAGACTCAAAGCATCTTTGGCTGGTGATGTTGAAAGCTGCGATCTCATGCCTGAGACCTGGAAAGATGACTTTCTCACAGTGTTTGCTCTTGGTTTTTAATGGGTTGCTGTTTGCAGAGGTCATTTTGTATCACAGCTCTTCACAAAAAGTGTACAGTGTGCTCGAGATACCATGAAAATGATGATGGTAGGGAGGATAGTGGTGGTTATTTCTGGGACACCCAAGGAGAGCAGCCGAGCAAGAAGAGGAATTGCAGAGGAGATGGGTTTCCTGATCATGTTACACAGTGCTCAGTGTGCTGTCATGTCTTGCTGAGATTAATGTGAAGTTACTTTCTACAGTGAAAAAGTAGAATTAGCAGATGAAACCACCAAGCCTCCAACAGTTGGAATGTTGCTGACATATACCACAAGCTATTTCTGCTCCTTGGGTGCTGGCAGCTCCTACCTGCAGACGCTTTCAGGTGTACTGTGACATATCCACAGATGGAGTGGTTGGGAAGTCAGGCAAAGTTGCTGTCTTTGGAATTGAAAGTGGTTTTCTTTGCCTGATACAACATGTCAGCCTCTCTCCATTCTGGCATTTAAGTAGTTCTGTATGTCAGCCTGGTGTGCTGAACGCTAAAAAGCCCATCAGCTTTTGGGGTAAGTATAAGTGGCTTTGCTTCTGTTAGGTAAGAGGAAGATGCTGTCCTTCAAAAGAATAATCTGGACATATCAAGATTATTTCAAAACTCTACAATATAAGGTAGTATCTAGTGCAGATAAACTTGTCTTTTTATGAATTTTTGTTAAAGTATGTCTTCCTAAAAACAGAATAAAATAAACGAAGCCAATCCCCAACTTCCCTCTTCTTCTGATACTTTATCCCCTATTACTCCCACTGGTTATAATCTCTTCCCAAAGTTTTATATGTCTTTAGCTGGCAGGGCCTGCAGTTGGATAGGGGCAACCTCTGCCCTTTCCCAGCTTTGCTACCATCTCTTTCCTTGCCCCAAAGCACAGCGTATTCCAGTTATCTGTTTAAAGTCACTTCGTGTCATCTAAAGCAGTTTTCTGTGTAGACCACAAATTCTGTTGCCACCAAAGTGTTAGATGATTGTGGGAGTGAGAGATGGAGCTTTGAGGAAGTGCTGCTTTAGGATAAGCACTCTTGTCCTGGTGGAAAATGTATAAAATAATCTAAAGTAACCAAGTGCAGGCTGCAGAGGCATAAAGTGGCAATACCTGCACTTAAACCATATTTGGTTAAAGCCTTATTAAGGTAAATGTGGTATTGCCATTGTAAAGGGCCCTTTTTTCCCATTCTCCATGAATGCACCTCCAGCTTCAGGGTAGAGCTCTTGGCTTTGATCTGGGGAACTGTATGGTTTGCACTTATTTGTGGAAACCTTTGCCTTGTTTATTTTTAAAGCCAGCGGAACTTGAAGGGAAAAATGTTATTTTTCCTTGTTTCCCCTGAGAAACACTCGTTCATCCCGCTCCCGTCTGCGTGTTTAACAATTGCCTTTTGTGGTCCCACAACATCCTCCAGCCCCAACATCTCTGGGAGCTGGGAAGACGTGGTTGCTGGGCAGGAGGCTCTGCCTTCTCATGTGTAATGGGTGAAACAAGGGGAAAAGCCTTACCCTTACTGAAATGAATGGCGAGCTTTCCATTCAGTCATGAATTCAGATGTAAAGGGACTGAAATGACTGTGAGGTTCCTGAAATGCGTCCTGATTCCTTCCTCCTCTTCCTTTGTGGCTTCGTGTTGGTTGTGAGCAGAGATTAGGGAGCCTGAAAAGGGGAGAGTGTTAGTGAAGTGGTTTCTGGAGGATCAGAGAAGAATGGGAGAAAAGGTGGAAAGTGATGGGGAGGGAGATGACACGGAAGCACAGTGTAACTGAGGTGGTTGTCAGTGTGCTGATATGTAGGTACGTGCAGGATGGGAGACACAGAGGCTAAAGAAATGTCCTCAGAGTCTTCCATGATGTTTGTACTGTGTGATGCATAAGTTTCCTTCCACTATTATCCTCAACATTACTTGGATAATAATATCAATTCCTATTAATTAGGTTGTTACAGAATAACGAGTGGGAATTTGTCATCCTTCAAGATTTAATTGTTTCCAGAACAATGTGGTTCCCTCACCCTCTTCAGATATTGCAGCTCATGTGCAGACAGAAACCACAGCACAGAGGAGTAAAGAGCTGAAACTGCGGGCCCTGGTTTCAGAAGGTTTCTAGCAGGTACCTAGCATGGGAAACATGAATGGGTATTAAACATACAAGTAAGGTGTCTGTTCACGTTTTTAAATTCATGTGGCAAGGCAGACAATCATAACACTTTTTTCGTTTACCCATATTGATTTTCAGTCCTGCTCTCAAGAGGATTAGACCAATAAATGCTTTCTTTACAAGACTTCCAAAGACTATTTCCATCAGCTCTACTCAACTGAATTAAAATACTGTCAGTAAAAAGGTTGATGATAACCTTCTTTCATCTCTATCTATCCTCTTCTACTAAGGAATATTCTGCTTACTTTCAATCCTGACACAATACTACTATTTTTTTTTCTCTAGCTGTTTTTTTCTAGGATATTGATATTAAGTAGAATGTTTCTTTGTTCCATACATATGTTTCTTATAAAGCTGTATTGATGAAATGCTCTTTGTCACAACGGCGTTGAAAGGATCGTAACAGTGTATTGTCAGGCCTTCAGTTCTAGTCATCCTAAAATGAAGTATCCATCAAAATATTCTCCCCCCTGCTATTGTGATGTTTCAGAGCTTTCTGTATTCTGCCCTGACTCTTCTAGCAAATATTCAGTCACCTTGACCATTTGACATACCAGAGTGAGAGCTCAGGGGACATCTGAACATCTGCCAGTTGGTACAGACTGATGCTTTTCTCAAATCCACTGCAAATCTAAGGAATGCAGCAGGATCATCTTGTTCAGCCCATTGATGGTTGACCTACCAGTGGTAATGTGACCTGCTAGATATGAGACAGACATACTTAATGACAGGGTGAGATAAAATGTGCCCAAGGACCCAGATCCAAGAAGGGGTGTGGATCCTGTCTCAATTCACATAAACCTGTGTTAGGTGTGTGCTCCCCATGAGAAGTGACAGCACCTCCAACTGGGAGCAGGCATTTAGTCAACCATTGTGTGGGATAGTCAGTGGGAAACACTGAGGAGAGTGTCCTATGTCTTAGACCTCCCTGTGGCTCCTGTGTCCTCTACAGAGATTTCAGGGAGAAGCCTTTTGATTACTTTATCATTGCCTCTTGAGATGCGCTTGGAAAGGTGCTTCTGCATTTTTATTTGTTGTTGTTTTGTTTTCTTTCATTTTTTCAAAAGGAGGAAGAAAATCATCTGGAGAGCAAGGGAATGAGGGAGGGTTGGCTGCTCTCTCTTACTGAGCAGCTCAGGGGTTTACTCATGGCTGCCTAGAAGCAGGCTGAGCTCAGGCAAAGGCTGAGGAGCACAGTGCCTTGGAGCATCCCTTGGCCAGGAGCCATCAGCCTCGAGGCTGCACTGCACCTCCAGCCTGAGCTGCCACATAGCAAAAGGAATATAAGACCAGCAAGAAGGGCTCCTGACCACCCCTGTGGGCTGTGGTTTCAAGAAGGGGCTGGGAGGATCAGTCCTTGACCCCAGTCCTTGGCTCTGAGGACAGCTTGCGTGTGAGATTTTTGCGCTGGAAGTTTGTTGGATGACACATACACACAGCTGGCTTTATCCCTAGCTAGATGTACACAGGAAGAAAGAGAGAGAGTCAGCAAGCAAATACAGTATATGAATGCTAAAGTTAATGGTGTTCTTTTGACCAAACACCACTCCCCCAGGTCCATGGATATGTCAAACTTCAGCAGACTCGTTGTCATGTATGATGACCGAGGAGCCAAGGGTCTTACACTTCTCTAACAGCTTCATACACGGAGACCTCTGTGTTTGGCTTCTCCATCAGGCTTGGAGGGAAATGCTGTATAAAGAGAAACAGGTAGTTGGGTTAACTCATGTTCTGGACCCAATGTGTTTTAAGGCACTATTAAAAGGAAATAATCTTTAAAGCTTGGTTTTGATAAAATCTTGTATCAGCAGAATGTGAAATGTGGTAACTCCAGTGGAAAAGACAAGTATATGATAGGGTTACATATGTGCAGGAAGAGTCTGGATTTAATTACTGTCTCCATTCTGCTTATAATTCTCTGCTGAAATAGATATTTTCAGAAAGACAGTAAAATAAATAAATGTTTGAATGGTTGCCTCTCTTCTTTTTTGGATTCTCTTTGCTCACCTAAATTCATGTCTTCATTTCATGAATACCCATCAGCTCCCAGACTTTCTAATTGTATTTCTGTACTGTCATGGTTGCAGGTATCCAGTCATATGTTACAGAGCTTGGTTGTGTCTGACCTGGTCCCAGGAAAAAGCTGGGCATCTGAGCCTAGCAGGGCTCTTGTCTTCACAGGAAAGTAACATGAGGTGTCCCTGCCATGGCAGGAGGGTTGGAACTAGATGATCTTTGAGGTCCCTTCCAGCTCAAACCATTCTATGATTTTAGATAGTCAGGGAATTCTCCTTATTTTTCATCTAAAAAATCACAGTGAAAGACTAGAAGTGAACTATAAAAGAGAAAAAGGGAAGGGATGATAAAAAGATAACTGAAAATGTGATGTCCAATAAAAGATCCAACATCCAAATGTAAGGATAGGATGTGAACCTGTATTGTCAGGATGCATTTTAGTAGTAAGCTGGAGAATCTGAGCTCACTAACACATAATGTTGTATTTGGGTGGCGTGTGGTGACTTTTCTTCCTGATCACCCTGAAAGGATTATCAGTAAGATACTGCTGCTAAGCCTCTGTAACCTTTGACACAGAATATTTATGCTATTGATCTCAATCTCTCCCATGCTGACATCAGTAATACCTTTATCACTCCCCGGCTGATAGTGGGAAGCCAGATGTGCAGGGATGGTGAGCACTTACTGAAACTCAGAGCATGAGTTGGGATTTGGACTCATGGCCTCATGGCTCTTGCCTCCCTGTCTCAGGGTGTCCTCTCAATGCACGAAGGCTCCTGGGTGCCTGCTGTTTATTTAACACCAGATTCCCCCAGGATTGGCTTTTTTTTCTCTCCCACAACGTCTTTCCAGTTATTAGTGTTTGCAAAGAAGGATTGCTGACTTGATGGAAACCGTTGTGTGCTGGAATAAAGCTTTCAGGGAGAGGATGAAGGAAGCTCTCCCATTCTTTCAAACACTAACCCTAAATAACACTTCAGGGTGTGACACCCTGCAAATCCTTGTCTTTTTTTTCCCCCCTGCTCTAAACTTTGGGATTCCTCAGAAGCTTTGTCATGTTTGAAGTTGAGCAACAAAGACTATTCGCCCACTTGTTGAATTGTAGCTGTCACAAGATCTTAAAAAAAAACAGAAGCATCTATTATTGAAACATCAGGCCTCAGATTGCCTTCATATGCTATTAATTTGACAAAAAAATTCACCAATAATGTTGTAAATGAGCTCTTACCAACCAAGTAAACTTCTAGTTCAGCCTCTTCTCTGGAGAAGAGATTGCAGTTGAGCTTTTTCCACCCCAGCATATCAAAAAAACCCCAACTTGTGTGTGTGGAATGGAAACTAGATCTTTTCTAGATGATTTTGGCATGACCATGTTTTGTTTGCCTTTGCAGTGGGGAGATAGCAATGCTAGAATTGAGCCAATCTGAAATAAATTATTACAAGTCCTAGAATATCAAAGTAAATGCAGAATGGAGGAAGGCTTTGGTGAGGAGAGGTGGTTATTCTTTTGGACAGGATTAGTAGAAGGTTGAAAGTATTAACTTGCATTGGAAGTTGACACCAAGGGATCAAAATTTGGACTCAGTAAGTGTTGCAGGGAACAGGACAAGGAAGTTAAATTGCTTCTTACTCTCTTTCAGATACAAGAATGACAAGTACACATTGATTTGTCTGAAGTGAACGGAAATCTGTCTTCCAGTTTAAAGCCAATTTGTCTAATTGATATTTTCATTGAATTGCAGGGCACTTTAGCCTTGCGTCCTGAATGACTCATGGTTTAGAGAGGGAGGCTGAGATAGTAGGAGAAGGTAATTAATTTTCAAGTCAAGCACTGTCATCTTACTGATTCATAAGCCATAATGTATGTATATTAAGACCTACAGCTGATATTTCATTTGATAAATTGTAGAAGTAGTGGCCTTTGGCTCGGGAGGCTGGTGGACATTTGAATCATTTTTGACTCACTGATCAAGGAACTTATTTATCTCCTGGCACTGAGTTGAGGGCTTAGGTGGTAGTGACCCGTGAGCTGATTAAAGTGCTATGCTGGATTAGCATTAGCACAATGGCTTTTATACATTTTACAGCACTAATATGTTATCTATTAAATCAGGATTGTCAAATGCATTTTGTGTGTTTTAAGGCTGTAAAAATTCCTATAGTCTATTATTAGTGCTTGTTTAAAACTTGAAATAAATATGTTTAGACTAAAAGTTTCAAGTCGAGTGTTTTAAAAGCCAGGTTCTTGAATTCATTTTTAGTCATCAAACTAAACAGAGGTTGATTCTGAGAAGAACTGAAAAGCTGTGCTGAATTCAGTTAAAACTCTGGAATCTACGCCTGGGTTGATGTCCTCAGGATCAAGTCAGAGGGAGTAGAAAAAAAGGCCCAATAGATAAGGGAACTTTTCCACAGAGAAAGATGAGAGAAACTCCAGAAAGACATGAACAAGGGCACAAGAAAGAGGCAGCCGTAGAAGTCACCCTGATGGTTACATGTTGCTGTTCAGAATGACTTCATGTTCATTGCTTTAGAGGACCACATTTCATCCTTCATTCCTGCAGGACTCTTGCTGTAGATTGTGGGGATTATTTACATCTCCATTTATTTCTCAGCCCATTGGCCGTAATTAAAAATGGAATTTGGCACTCTGGAGAGCCCCTGCTGGAGACTCTCACCTTGTAGGAGGAGGGGGATTAGATGTGATGATTTATTGGGCTCTTGTGCAGTCCCCTGACTGTGGCACGGAGCCGAAAGCAAGCTGAAATGGTATCCAGTCCTCTCTGACAACCACTCGTACCATGAGCAGAGTAAATCCTATCCTTTGACTAAACCCCTGTCTTGTTCCATCCAAATTTACCCGAATTCCTGATGAGGTGGGGGGCTCTTGGTATCAAAAGGTTAAGGTTGGAGAAGGCAGTGGCTGCCCACCAAGGCAGAGTGCCTTTCTGGTGTTGGAAGCTGTACCTATGGTGGTGTTGCCATGAGGTGCCTTAGGCTGTGCCTATGAAAAGTACAGAAAATGATTTCTTAGTCATCACACTTTGTCTTTGAGAGGGATTGCAAATGATGTTCAGAATCACAGCTCTGATGTTTGATCATTGCTCTGCGATTACTTTCCAGATTTTTAGGACTTTTTAGTACTAAAGCCAAACAAAAATGCAGCCATAAATCTGGCAGAGGCTTTGCTTGCTTGCTTTCTTCTCCCTGCTAAGCCAGGAGGCAAAAAGAAAGAAGTATGTGGCTGTGCCCAGCTTCTACCACAGCATTTAAAAAATATGGATTTCTTTGAGGTGATTGTTTTGGGAGAGGAGATGGCAAGCCTGCTCTTTGTTAGAGTCAGCTTTCAGGGCCATGGTGTCTCATGAAACATCTCTACGTGCCTTACTGCTTTCTTAGATGCTCTTAAGAGTGTGCTCTTTTTGGACCTGGAGTTTTTTCTCTTTGCTAGGTACTAGGGTGGGATCATCCTGCAATACCCTTGATAAAAATCCAGCTTTTTCATACCAAAACACCTTTTTCTTCAACCCAGAGTGATGTCATGCAACGTGCCTCACAGGAAAAGATAAAAAAGATCCTGATGAAGAGATACAGCTGGCTGTTTCCATTGCAGGAAGGGATACTGGCAGAAGGGTTATTTACTGGGACTGAAGGGTATTGATTTCTGCAAAAGTTTATGTCCAGAATGAAAGCTAGTCCAAAAGAGAGAGAAGGCAAAAACCTCACCACCTTAGAGAAGCTGCTTGTTAGAACAAGGAAAGTAGATAGAATGGCTGATGGCTTGTGGGAAGCCCAGCTTCAAGTCCCCAGTCTAAGCCAGACACAGTGAAAACTTGCAGCAATTTAGTGACATCCAGTCTGTCCAGACTGGATATTTATTGCTATTGCTCACTGAACTCTTGTTACATGGTTTTTTTCTGTTGATAATGTGGACTCCTTGGATATTACACTTGTTTTAATGTCCTCCAGACATTTTTCCATTAATGAAGCTGTGCTGTCCATGTGCTATGATTTGCCAGGGATGCTTCATGATGCAGAAGAGTCTTTAACCTTCAACACTTCCTCAGCATAGCAGCGTCGTGGTGAAAAACTGGATACATGTAAAAGGTGTTTGTGGAAATTATTTCCCTTGAAAAATCCACTTCATTAGGATCGTGTAATTGATACAAAAATAACACACACAGTTTCCTTGGCTTGAAGGATTTTTCAGTCTGTCTCAAACCTGATCATCATTGCATCTTTTGGCTTCCTTTTAGAAATCAGGAATACTTAAAAGCAGCTTGTGGGCTGTGTCATCAGTATGTGATTCAGCCACTGAAAGTGATACATCTGGGTAGACTGAAAGAAACTGGGTATATTTCCAACCTAAAATAGTGCTTCTCCAGATTGTATTTGGGCAAATATTCATTATTCTCTTTACATGCTCACGTCTCAGACAGTCTGTGTACCTGCAAGGCAGAATTGTCTGGTCTCCGTGTTACTGAGGACAAATCCCATGGACTGTTGCCTTCATGTTTGTAGGGCTGTGAGCAGAAGGGACTGAACATGTGGCAAAATTAATAGCTGGGTAGCATTCATACTTTCATCCTTAATTAAAGACAAGTGGGTATGTGAAATATATTTCCCCAGGGCTGTGGTGAGGGAATATCCACACATGTAATTAATCTAGCTGCTGGAAGTCACAATTTCACCACTAAAACGAAGCAGAAAGAGACACCAGTGAACAATATGGGCACGCTCCAGCATTCATTGAAGTCAATGGGAAACTTGTCTTTTGACTTCAAAGTGCATTGGGCTGAACCCTGCAAGATTATATGAAACCATTGAGAAGTCATTAAGCACTTATTCTCACCATACTGCAGTAATAGAGCTAGAAAAACTATAGGTGGATTTTAATTTAACCCACTCCCTACGTTTCTAATTGTTGCGTGTTTACACAGTTGGTTGCACACAGTTGGGTTAGGTGATGATTTGCCTGGTGATTGATTGTGTTTGACTCTTGCTGCATGGCACGCTCTTTTATGGTTTTGTTTCTCTGTGTACATCATCTTCTTGTGTGCTGATATAATCCTTGCTTAAGTTAGTACATATGATTTTCTGGGAGAGCCAAGCTAGCAGCTTCTGTGAGTTGTAGTATTGTTATTTAGTAATCTCAGTGCAGTGTATCTCCAATTCCAAGCATGGGACTGTGGAAGGGGCTGAAGGTGTCAGTATCTCTTCTGCCAAAGAGATTAGCAGTGCCCCAGAGCATGCATGTTCCTTTTTATGGGATGGGGAAGAGATCACAGAGCTGCCATCACCGCTGCTTCTGTGTCCACTATCAATCAGTCTCCATTGCCAAGAAACCACAAACCACTCCAGGCAACTCACAGTCTAAACTTTGGGTGCCCTGGGCTGCTGCTGGGCATGGGACACTGGCAGACATTGGTAATAGGTGAGGGAATTTAGGGGCTGGCTGGAGGCTTCAAGGTGCAAGAGGGTAAATGTCATCCAACCTGGTCTTTACTATTACTCACCCAGCTAACCAATGATTTGGGAATTCGGTTAGCCACTAATCTTCATCTGACTTCAGGGATCTGTGGCCAGTCAACGTATTAAGAGAGAGCAAATGGTTGCCTTGAAGAAGATCAAACTGGGTGGTCAGAAAGCCAGTTAGGTCCCAGGTTTCCCACATCTGGAAGAGGCAATTTAAATTGCATTGCATCTCAATTACTTGTTGTGGTTGGGAGGCTGCGTTCCGAGGAGCCCGCAAAAAGATGCAAGAAGAAGTTGAGAGTTTGGCCATTTGAAGATCTGTTGTGCTTGCATACAGTATTTATTGACTGCCTCAATTTCATCTGTGCTGAATTCATGCTAAGTTTTTAAGTGGCTAAAATTTAAGAGGGATGTTTGCCTATGAAAAGGTAGAATATTCACCACTTCTGTTTTCTCGTAAAATGGATTTTGGAAGTCAGGACTGAGCAGAGCACAATGAGCATTTTGTCCTCACACAGCAAGCTGGATTTGGGCGTCACATGTTGTGACAAATGGTATGTGTTTTGTGGCTTGGGCTCCTACAAGGCAATGCTTTGGTCCCATCAGTTGAATAATGTGGCACCATTGAATACATCTGTTATGAAGCCTAGAATATAACAAATAAACTGAAAAACTTTCTTCCTTTACATACTGAAACTGTTACTGTGTGAGGGTGACTTTTCTTGCCCCTGCACATCTGTAGTGTTGTTTTATAGCCACACTGGTGTCTTTACCCATCCATTCATTTCAGTGATACTGTGAAACAACAGGGCAAGGTGGAGATTTCTTTGCTTTTAATGAGCGAAGCACATTAGAGGTGACCTCAAAGTCTAGGATTTAGGAGCTCTGGAGGTGAAGATGATTTCTTGCTTCCACATTTTGCAGGACTAATGGAAACACTTCTTCATTTATTTCAGTTTTTAAGAAAATGTCTTGGTTTTATTGAAAAACATTTGATTTAAAGATGTGCCAAATATGCCATTGCTTCTGTGGAACTAAGAGTATGTCCCAAAAGAATAAGTAATTTTTTGGTTGACTTTTTATTTTAATCTTCTAACTTGTTCTGGTATAATGTGCTTATTCTTGTTTGGCACAGAGAAGAATAAAGGAAGTAAAGAACTCTGCTTCCTGTCTGCAGTGCTGAATATAAAAATTTACTTTAATTTTATGTGCAATTATTGTACATAAAAATCTGCTTGCCTATATGTATAGCTGGAATATCTGTTCATTTTCTTTTACAGAAAAGAGTCAAAGACGTCATATCTCCCATTGTATTTGAAGCTGCCTACAGCCTTGGAGAACATGTGATAGAAAGAGGAAAGGTGGACAAGGACCTACCTGCTCTCAAGCCCGTTCTCCGCTGGAAGAAAGGACAAAAGATAGCGCAAAGGAATCAGGTCAGATTTGAATTATGTCATTTCCTTAGAAGACCTGTGGCTGAAGTGACAGCAGAAGTGGATATATAAGGGGATTGCCAAGCTCCTGGGTGGCTTGCACACAGTAGCCTTTTTGTACAGTTCCTACCGTAGCTGACATCAGTGCTTCTCCATGACGTAGTAAAGACTTGTGCTGGTGAGTTTGGGGAGCACAAAGTGAGGCCACTATCTTGATTCAGGACATTTGTGCTGGGAGGCTGAATAAGAAAAAGGTCCTGCTCCTTCTGGTTCTTC
Organism: Brachypteracias leptosomus; assembly: GCA_013401335.1. NCBI lineage: Eukaryota > Metazoa > Chordata > Aves > Coraciiformes > Brachypteraciidae > Brachypteracias > Brachypteracias leptosomus. Next base: position 581,981 of record VYZX01007707.1, on the reverse strand, counting down.
CGTTTCTCTAGGAGCTTCTTGTGAAAGGCTTGGCCCTGGCTTTCCTTCCAGGTTGAGGCTTTGTTAGAGCCAGAGGAACAGGGCTGGCTCCAGGAGGGGACATGGGAACTTGCCCCTCTGTGTCAGGGGAGAACAGTGAAACATTCTATGATTCTAACAATGGACAGAGTGAAGAGAAATTTCCCTGGCCCAACTGTCCTGTTTTCTTGAGGACTCCTGATGTCCAGTCACGTGGCACGAGGAACCTACTCCTGCTGTTACTGCAGGACGTGACGTGCTGAAATAGGATGGTTTTGTTTCAGGGAAAGTAAAGTGTAGGTGCAGCCATGTACCTGTTAGGATCCTATTTTGCTCCACTGCAGTTCAGAAAAAGTTTTTGTCTTTAATTTTGATAAAAGCAAGAGAATTCCCTTAATTTTGAAACGCTTCTCATTTAGAGAGTAGAGAATTTTTTTTTCTGTTCTTTTTTTTCCTCACAAATTATTCCCTAGGGAATTGAAGTGTATATGATTATCCTGCCTCTCTTGTTTGTCTGTCTTGACCTCACTAGTATCTTTGGAAAATGCTGGCCACTTTTGGCAGGTTTTGACAGGTGTGATCAATATGGTGCTTATGAAAGTATTAAACACCTTCAGGGTTGATGAAGCAGGCAGTCATGTTGAGAAGAAAGACCCTATTAGTGACTTTTTGAAAGACTCCAATTTGAGTGCTGTCCTTGTAGGTGTAGACAGTCTGCTGAGGAATGAGCCTGCAGGACAATTCAACCTCCCACTGTGCCGGCACCAGAGCTTCTAACCGTGAAGCTCAAGGCTTCACAGGGAAAGCAGACTTCTTCTGTGGCTTGCAAAACTTCTTGTGTGTGAGAACTGCAGGATGTTTTAGTCTGGAAGGGACCTTTGTAGATCCAGTTCTTTCTCAAAGCAGAGCCAACTTAAAAGTTAGATAGAGTCGCTCAGGGTTTGAAGTGCTGGGGCCTGGGCTGTGGGCCTGAGCTGGAGTTGGCCTGTGGATGAGTCCCAATCCAGCAGAATGTTTTGTTTCCCAAGGGGTTTCAGGCCCCAGAGGCAGAACCTGGCCCACCTGTGTGAGGCCCCAACTGCCCCCAGGTGATTGTGGTTGGGGTGGTGGGTGAGGCTAGAGATATATTAACCAGGAACCGACCAGTTTGAGAGAAGAGACAAGGAGTTGATCAGTTTGAAGAGAGTTCCTGTTGGAGGTCAGTCAGAGGGGTTCCTGTTGGGGGCAGGTTGCTGAGCTCTCTCAGTGGTGTGTTCCCCCTTGGCTGATTTGAGATGGAAAAGAACAAACAGATGAAGGATAAAAGATGAAGGGATGCTGAGGGGATGTTGCTGAGTTTGGTGTTGGCCTGAGGAAGAAGAGAGCTGGCAACACAGGGTTGCATCCAGTCAAGTTTATTTTCCAAAGCGTGCTGATGGTGTTAAGAGCTCACACTGCTTGTGAAAAGGACACCCTTCCTTCTTTTTTTTTTTTTTTTCTTTAAGAAAAAGCTGTGAAAAGCCTGTCTGGAGTCTGAGTGAATTGTTAGATCTGTTTTATAACCCTGGGAATTTCATGTCTATTAAAAGCAGTGCTTGCATCATCATCTGTAACATTACTTTCTGATGCTACACATAAGGATATGTTACTGTGTTTAATGCAGGTCCTTGAATACTACTCAAAACCCAAACCTAAAATGCTTAAAGAGATTTGCGTTGTCACGTAACCAAGTGTTTTGGCTATAATTCTTGCACTTAGAAACGTGTATTTATTCAAGCATGCTTTATTTTTATAAGTGTATGAATGAAAGATGCACTAAAAATAACTTATTTTCTGAAGGGGGATTGTGTTGCTGTTAGGTTCCCGCGTGTTGCATTGTTGCAACAATTTGTGAAGAATTTTGGAACTTGAGCAGTGAGCTGAAAACCCAAGTGTTACATGAGCAAAACTGCTTGGCTGCTTACTACTGGGTTTAAACCCAAAAGGTCACCTCTTGCCCTGCAGGATCAATATTGAAATACCTAAATGCTGAGATTGTAAAGCAGAAATAAAAATATGTTGGGAATTTCCCTGACTTGTTTTCTTGTGTAATTTGGATGAGAGGGAGCCAGTTTGACAGTCCCTTTCCATTTGCTTTCCAGATGTTGTTCTCTGAGCTTAGTAAGAGAACGATTTTGACACGGGGTGTGCCTGCAAGAGTGCTTTCTGCTGAGGAAGTGGGAAGAGCTTCAGAGTTAGTGTGGCAGTCATGGTGACAAAGCCCTGATCAAGTAGCCTTGAGGCATGATAGCAAGGCCCTCAAAGGCCAATTTCATGGGAAAATCGGAGCATAGTGTTCCCTTTCAGGATTCTTGTTGTTTCACAAGTAGAAATTGTTTTAAAAGGCCAAGAGGGATAGTAGGAACCAAAGTTTATATAATAAAGGATTTACATTTTCAAAGGATCTAATAATTACAGAGGGATCTTACATTTTGGAAGTCCAATTCAAGGCAGATGTGGTAGGCTCTATTTTCAGAATATACAGCATGGGTGAGGGCAGGTTGGCAAGCTAGTACTAGTTAATGCTAGTACTAAAGTCTTTGAAAAAAATAAATTAAATACTCAAAATTTAAAGTTTGAGTTTTTGAAAGCCCTAGGTGCTATTGATCCAGTAAGAAGTGACATTTTTAAATCGGAAATGTTGTATCTGCTCCTTTGAGGCACCATTAAGATATTGTTAAGAGGTTGACACTTTTCTAAAAAGCCCAGGTGGCTGTTTTTAATGAATGAATGGAGGAGATGAAGCTGGAAGTAGTGAATAGCTGAAGAAATGGGAGGGAATTGTGACTGGGCAGGAAAGGAAAAGACTTCTGTCTATCAAGATCCCACTGCAGGTCTGCTAGACCTACTTGAAAAGCCACACATCTTGCAGGCATGCGATCCTTATAGTCACCTAGATATGATTTTATTAACTAAAGTGATGTGAAAGCTGTAGTGATCTCTCTCACTGGGATTTCAGTTTGTTTTCCATGAACCAGATGTTCTATGCATGCACGCATGACTTCCCAACAAGAGTGCACAGCCCTATGGCTCACAAACAAGGAGGTAGGAAAACCATCAAGAGGCCTCTTGACATGAGAATTGAAGGTTATATTGAGCATATGAAGCTCTTCATGGTGCTTTGCTCTAATGCATTAAGGAGTCAGCTTGGAAATAATGTTCATGGACACCCCCCCACCAGAAGTGACATCTCCCTAATCACAGAAAAGAATTTTGTTAGATATTCATCCTTTAAATCAGTATTACACTGATTGCAAGAGAACAATCTGGTCTTGTGCTGATCACTTAGACCAAAGCAGAGCTCTAGTAGTAAAGGAGTGTGTGGATGTGGGATGTCATTCAAAACCTTGGAAGATTTCTTCCAACCCAATGTATTCTATGATTAATTGGTCACTTTATTTTAAAAGAATGTAGCTTTTACTCTAAAGCAGTAGAAAACACTTGTATTCTAAAATAAAGCAAAACCAAACCTTGACTGTTCAGAGAAGGAGCTGCTTCTGTTCCTGAATAGCCTATGATGGAAACAATCAAAATGTGATAAATAATTTGAACATCTGATTGATTTTAAGAAAAAGATAGGAACTAAAACATCCTAATGAAAAAACATGCAATTTTGGGGACTTTGTGCATTGGCTGTTTTTTGTAAGCGAAGAGGCTCGTAGACTTCAAAATTAAATAATAATGGAATTAAACTGGCCTGTGGGACTGTTTGGCCCAAGATATAGTAACAGTTGTTTTCTCATGGACTTAATTATTTCCCTGGTTCTTGTATATGCTTACCAGAAATGATGGTTGCTATAGTTTCATGTAATTTTCTGTGGTAGCAGAAGCAAATACTTAAGGGTTATGTGGACGTGTCTATTGATAGATGTCTCGGCAACTTGTACAATTGTTGGGTGGAGGCTGGTTGCATGGAGCAGATTACAACTTTCCAAATTTTAAGTGGCTAGCCAGCTCAGTTCTGCTCAAACAGAAAATCTCTGATGGGTCAAGATTGGGTGGAGGGAAAAAAAGATTCTACTTTTTGAGTGCGTATTGCAAACTTTAAAACTTCCCACCCTGAGGATTACTTTCCATTAGCTTCTTTGTTGCCTCCCAATTCCAGTTGCTACCTCCATCCACTGGAAAAAACTAATAAGTCTCCTTACTTCAGGGAAATTAATGTGTGTTTAGAACTTGGTTTGGCTAAGTTCTTTGTGAGTGGTTTGTGCTATAACATTTATTTTTGTATACCCACTGTATAAATACATGTCAACCAAGAAGGAGAAGGATCTCCTGCCAAATGCAGTGGGGATTTGTTCCTAGTAGTATCTTAATGTATCTTAGAATTCAAAATGTGGTGTACTAGAGTTCTGCCTGCTCTAAATACTGTAATAAAATCACCTGCTGTTATATGGATGGAGGCACCATTTTGTTATAGGAAAATATTCTCAGTAGATTTAATTGCGTCAGTGTCTTCAGGACTTGGTGAATGGTCTGCCATAAAACTGCTTGTAAGTTATAAGTAGAGACAGAAAATGTTTAGGACATTCTGTTCCCAGCTGTGCCACTGACTTGCAGGGAGAAGTTGGGTACACCTCTGGGTTACTGGGGCTGCACGTCTCTGGGATAAACTCCACCTTTTTAAAGCAGAGGACTGTTTTCGGAAATACTTTCTGTTTGAAAAGCTGGTTAAGTATTTGCACATAAATTGGCTTAGTTGGCAGGCATGAGAAAGTATAGGAGGGTTTTTATGGAGCTGAATTATGAACTCACCTTTAGTGAGTTTTGAGTTGCTACACAAATAGTGCCATTCTCTATTTTAAAACATGCACACGTGCTCCTGGTTTCATACCAAGGAGGAAGCAATGGCAGGTCTGGACAGGCTGGAACATGGTGTCCATACACACAGCATGGTCCAGGTTTGTCAGCAGTGCCTTCTCCAGAGCAGAGATCCCCCTGTGCCTGCTTGAGTCAGGTCATGTCTCTGCCAGCAAACTGAGCTGTGCCCAGGGCATTTCTAGGTATTGGAATGACGTCTTTATCCTGGAAAGCTGCTGGGATGGCTCTTGGCATGGCTTTAACATGTGCCAACTACTGCAAAACATTCCTGGGCGTGGGTCAGGAGTTAAGATGCTCCTGTCTTGGAGGCCATGCCAGTTTAATTTATTGGTACAGCTGAAGCCTCAGCACCTTAGTGTACCTGTCAGTAGCTGGATGGGTGGGAAGTTTGAAGATTAATTGACTTATACCCAGGCACATAGGAAGTCTTTGGGAGGCTGCAGGATTCAGCCTGATTGCCATATTCCAGATCAAAAGTTTTGCCACTAAACTGTCCTCTGTGGGCAGGGCAAACTCCCAAGCTATCTTCTGCAATTATTCCTGCAGAGATCTTCCATGTGCCTGTGCCACCCTTCCTGCTTAACGGCCTTTGTTTCCCCTTTGGCTGGAGTGAGATTGCTGAAAGTGCTGATTTCCACCCCTCCCTCTGCCCTCCCTTCGGTGGCATCTGCCTATTGCCCTAGACAAGCTTGGTCAGAGTCGGTGCTGAACTGGCAGGGACTGGGAACCCTGCCACTGGGTTCGTGCCAGGAAATCTGGAAAGGACCCACCCTGAACATGTACCGGATTAGGCTATTACATTTGCCTGCCCTTTTGTTGTTGTTGAATGGCAATAGAGAGGAAAGATTTACAAGTCTGGAAGAGGTTCAGAACTGCACAAGAGCAGCAGGTGTCCAGATATATTGTACCTCTGAAATGTTTATAATTAGCAAACTTTGCTGAAGTAAGAATAAGTGGAAATCGGTGCTTCTGATGGTATGTGTATTTCTATATGCTTGTTCTTGAGCAATGACAGGCTTGGCCAGTAATTGTGCAACTTGTTCATGTTCCTGTTTAACAGTAGGGGAAAAACAACATAACTGAGAATGTGTAAGACATGGCTTAATCCCCAGGTTTAGATCTCATGGGCTTCCTAAAGAACAATAGCCAATATCATACACTAATGTGCACATGAACATACACACATATATATATACACACACATATATGTCTTGACATATGTGCTAGGGGATGGTCAGACTACAGGGTGATCCTGTCTTAGGTGATAGGATGTGAATTATCTGATTTAGTTTACAGGTTCTTCAAATAGGTGCAGAAAGAAGAGATGATCACATAAGCACTTGCAAGCTGAACCCTAACTTAAAATCCTACTGGGTAATTTCTGCAGTTCAGCACAAGAGGATGCATTTATTTAACTTCCAACCTACGCTGTGCATGGAGAATTGTAATTCTAAGAAAGGGTGAAATCCTGCTTATGTGTGGAGCTATAAAAGAAAATTGTCATTTTCTTAAAAGGCCACAGAGATGGGTGACAGGTTGCAGGAAGCCATTAGCTCTGTCCATATCTTTTCAGCAGTTACATGAAGAATCAGTAGAGCTTAATTGAAATATCTTGAAAGGAGGTAATAGGATAGTGTTGGTTCATTCACTTCAGATTACCTCAGTGCCACAAAGCCCTTGTCAGTTCAGAGTAACATTCATAAATACAAAACCACTGAAGTGCAGGTGGATTACTGGAGAGGACTTGGACCTACCTTTGGGGTTCTACATGAGCTAAAGGTAGACATAAATTGCATATCTGGTGATTTGAGGACTCTCTTACATTTCCAGTTGACAAAACAGCTGCCACATCTGTATTTAATTTGGCATTGTTGTTATACTTTTTTATTTTTAATTATACAATTGTGGTGAGTAACAAAGGTTTTGACTCTTGTGTTAAAATGTTTAAGTATGAAAGCATCCTGAGTGGAAAAGATTGATCTTACACGGTTCCACTTTTAGTAGTAGAAATAAAGAGGTTTAGAGAGGAAAACGTTCTCAAATATCATTAAAGAACCCTCCTGAGATGATATAATTGAATTATGCTGTAGTCATCCAAAATAAATGGAAGACCATTTAAGACAGGACAGGAAAATATATTGAGAAACGTGCTGCAGAAATCCATCCTCTAATGGTATGGAGAGATGGGACAATTAACCCGACAGGTCTTTCCCATCTCTTGTTCTATGCATGTGTAAGGTCCAAAGTCTTGTAAAATGAAAAGCTATTTGGATGATTTGAACTGTTAATGATTTAAAAAAGAAAAAAAAAATTGCCTCAGCCTGAAAAATGAATGAATCAGACTAGAAATCTAATAAAGCTCTGAAAGGCTGGGGGTGCATTTCTGTTGCCTCCAATTGTAGTTCTCCACCCCGGGAGAATATGGGGACAAAAGGTTGCATTGTTAAATCCACTAACTGCTGTGAGGAATAACTAATGCATATGTTTGTTAATTTATGCTTGCCTTCAATAGCCAACAGGTTTCATGCCTGGTCTCTTCTGAACAGCTGATTTCACTTGGGAGTTCCTGCTGCTCTTATATTTGAGTGTCCTCTCTCCTTTTTAGCTTGGTGACCCAGCCCAGTTTCTAACACTTACCAAAAACAGGATGCAGCTGAAATAGGGGAGAAATGGTTGCATTTAGCCTTAGATGGCTTGACAAGTGGCAATGTGCTAGTCATGAGCCGTAGACCCAGTCTTCTACTCAAAGTGGATGAATTCCCCTGTAGCCTTCCCCAGCTGGAGAAGTTCAACATACATGGTTGTTCCTGTAGTAGTGTAGCAAAATAATTATTACTGGCCAGTTTCTGTTTTCTTAATGCTAATACACTATAAATGAGCATCTGGGTTTTTTTTGCATGAAGACATGCTCTGATGAAGGCTACATGGAGCTGAGGGAGCTTGCTAGCTAACCTTGACCCCCTGCACCATGAAGTGCTGGCACAGCTCTTTGCTCTCCTATTAGAATTCTATTGAAGGCTTATGGCTCCCCTGGTATTCCTGCCTTCATCACGTGCTCACTCCACAACTCAGGAGGGATCTTGTGGAAATCATTCCTTCTTATTGTAGCCAGCACATCTGATGAAATCCTGGAAGGGTTTTCTCAATATTAATTGCTTTTCTAGTGGGAATTGAAATCAGCCATTTGGCACTTGGCTCAGCAGGATCTGTGAATGGACCGGTTCCATGAGTAGTACAGTGAAGCATCTCTGGGGAGAGTCAGTCTCTATTTCTCTTTCTGTGGTCAGTAGATCTGTAGGTAATAACTTTATTTTGCAGGCAACTTGAAAATTTAAAGGCAAAATAAAGGTCTAAACTCAGGCTCATGTATCTATATTTAGACACATTAATATCTAAGTGATTGATTTTGTAAAACAATAAACCAGGAAAGAGTTCCTGGAAAAGGCAGCAAGATTTGCTTACAGCTCAGTACTTTTGCAAATTGGATCACGTATCCTGGTCCCTAAATAAGGACCAGGAACCTAACTTCACCAGATTACATGGCCATAGCCTTATGGCATCAAGATCTAAAAAGTAAATAATTATTAGACTAACAAACCCCCTTATCCTGCATCCTTCAAACAGAATTGCTTTTTTACAACTAGAATGATATAACTACCAAGTAATCCCTACACAGGGTGGCAATTTTCAGGAAATCAGTGTACAGATTGCATACTGCATTCTTAACCCACATTATTTTGCATAACCCAAGTTTTCCTACTGAAGTATATGGCACACTTCATGAAGTTAAAGGAATGAATCCTCAGTTACCAAAGGCCATCTCTGCCACCTTTTAAGAGGTGCTATTTGAACCTGTTGTAGACTGATGGGTATTAGTTACAGACTTGGTCCAGAATCACTGTCCTCTTATCCAGACGTAAAATGACATGTTTTCAAGGGTTCTTTTGAGAATCCCATTTCTCCCCCTTCTCTCCAAGCGTTGTCCTTCAGCTGTCACTTTCCCTTTTCTGGGAAAGGATGGGCACAGCTCTTCCTGCAACACAGGACTGGCAACCTCTCAAAGTCTTGATTGCACGTTTTGGCTACAACCTGAACTTTCCATGTGCTTCCTTGAATTTTGGGAAGTTAAATGTCTTGAAGTACTTTTTTTTTCTCCTTTGTGTATTGGATGATTTCCAGTATTTTCCATGGGTGGGAGTGCCATAAACACAGGTTTTTTTCATTTTTTTCTTCTTCCTTTTTCCTTCCCTACTCCCAGAAACATAGATGTGTTTAATTTTAGATGGCCATTGAAAGAAAGTGAAGCAATTTAGCCAGGTTTGAAATCCCAGATCACCTTCCTTATCAGCTGGCTCTCAGTCTCTCCTTGCTGTACATTTAATTGTGTGTGTATTCACTCTATAATGTAAGCTTTTTTACTTACCCTCTGGAGGATATGGGCAATATCCATCTAACCTTTCAGGATTTATCTGCCACATTCCTTGACCTCCTGAGATGCATCATCTTTTCTTTGTTGCCATGCAGAATTTGAGAAAACCATGTTTCTCCAGGAAGTTTGGTGACCTGGAACAGCTATGGAGTGATTCCCCATAGCTGCTGGGTTCTGTGCAGCAGGGGAGAATGCAGAGAGGAATTGTGAATCCTGGAAACTCTGTATTTGCTCTGTGCTTTGCTGTAGATCTGGTGGTTGCATGGAGTCTAACAGACTCACTGTGCATGCACTTTACATTAGCTTTGTGTTTGTACAGTGAAGATATGTCCTAGAAACATTGAGGCCCTGCTACTGAGCACACAAACACCTATTTCTCTCATGGAAATGGCAGACAAAAGTGTGGTGGCCTTGAGATGGAATCATAGAATGTTTTAGGCTGGAAGGGACCTCTAGAGGTTATCTGGTCCAACCTCCCTACACAAGCAGGGACATCTCTACCTAGGTCAGGCTGCTCAGAGCCCCATCAAGCCTGACCTTGAATGACTCCAAGGATGGGGCCTCCACCACCTCTCTGGGCAGCCCATTCCACTGATCTATCACCCTCAGATTAAAGAACTTTTTTCTAATATCCAATCTAAATCCATCTTTTCCTAGATTAAAAATAGGAGATGCAGCTTCAAATACAGCTCATTCTTGACAATTTTTGCCCCTTCTCAACACCTTTGAATTTTTTCTTATATCTATTTCCTATGTAAAGAAGTTTCCTGACTATCCCTGATACATGCATTCAAAGCTTTGAGGTACTTGATACAATAGAAGTGGAATGCAGTAAGAATCAATTGGACCTCATTAAAACCACTCTTCAGAATTGCTCCTCTTCACTTTGGGTGACGGTAGCTGCAAAAGTTTTGAAGTGTCTTCACAGTGCAATGAATTTGGTTTGTTCTACTTCCCTTCTTCCAGTTCTGAATAATATATGTAACCCATTAGTTACCTTGTTCAACACTTTTAGTATATAAAGATCTCTGTAAATCCCTAAAACTGGTATTGTAAAGCTGAAAGCACTTTAAAGATTGCTTAGAGATAAAATTAGTGATTATATGGTAGTAAGGCCTGTGCATATCAAGGGGATGGACTCCTGCTCTACCAACATGTAGTGTTGAGTTAGGTAGAGTTTCTGGCCCAAAGAAATCACAGCCCAGGTAGACCAAGTAAGGGCACAGTAACAATATTTAAGTGGGGTTCACAAACTTTACGATGACTTAAAGTGTGTTTACTCCTTAATTGTTTAGGTGGGATTTGAATGGGCAGGAAATAGTCAACTGGAAAGGGAGAAGAAGCAACAGGCTGGGGAAGGGGAGGCACAAGGTAGCAGAGAAGAAAAAGGAGGAGCTACAAGGTTGAGGCTCTAGCAGGCACAGAAAAAGGGGAGGTGGAGTAGAGTCATGGCAACATCTATCTCAACCAGAGAAACAGTGGAAAATTGCAAAATAATCTATAGATGTCATTAGGCTGTGAAGGAAGTGGGCTGCTCAACCACTCAATGGGTCCTAGCAGCTGCCTGGACTGGAAATCCTTTTTCCTTCCAAACCTGAATGTTCTCAAGATCCTCCACAGAAGCAAAGGGTTCACTCCTACAGTTATGGATCCTGGGACTCATCATCCTTATTTCTTTCTCCCATGCCAGTGCTGCGTAAGAACCTGGGTTTCTATGACCTAAGATGTATTTCAAAGTAGCTCGCTATTTAGTGCAGGATGTGTTGGAAGAGATACCTGCTCAGTAGTTGTAGAAAATGAGGTATTTGTTCATTCTTTCTGAAGAACTGCAAATTTAGTAACAAAATTCCAGGATTATTGGGTAGTTACTTAAATGCATTTATAGTACTTTATTCTTTGGAACGTGCAGGTCCTATCTTTGATGGCTCTGTTCACTTTGCCAAGATTTCTGCAACGCAAATAGGAAAACTGTCAGGCAAGAATATTTTTGCAGTTTATTTTTCTTTCCCCTCTGAAGGTCAAACAGTCTTTCCTATATATAGCTACTATAGTGGTTGAGGATTAATTCTGAGGACATTAGAGACTATACCTCTGAAACATGCTATGTTTTGAGAGGGATACCTTGTACCAGCTCCTGTCTCAGAGCTATTCTTGTGCTTTGGTGTGGCAGTCTTTATTAATGAGGAAGGGTAAGTTCAGCCCATGTATTTAAATCCTCAGTAACTCCCACCTCTGAAATCCTGAGAAAGCAAAAGGTGGGGAAACAAAAGGGCAAAGTAAATAGCCCCAAATGAAGTGGCCACCTCCCATCTTTCTCCTTTTAGCAGCTCATTACAACCTGCAGCATAGTTTGATATCTGCAAGTCCAATACCAATTAACTTCATAAAGATCCACTCCTTTTTGGAGAGCTGTGACAATACAGAAAAAGGATAGGAAACTGTCCCTTTAGCTAAGAATCTTCCTGGGGAGACTGGAAATCTCTATTCTCCAGTCCTGATACAGTTGGGCAGAGCTCCTAAAAATCTCCTTTTAAGAAGCTTTATCTTCTTAAAAGCCCTATTTTACTTTTCCTCCTGAGTGCCTCCAACCCTATCTGACCCTTTTGTGTGTCCTGCACAGATTTGCTCTGTCTTTACATTTATTACCAAAGTAAATATATTTCAATCATAAAAGTGATGAAGCCAAGCCTATAGAAAGGAACATTCATATTAAAGGAAGAGAAGAGTGGGTTGTCAGGTTTTCTAGCTGAACAGTGTTGGCAACCCTCGTTTTGGATATTTGTCCTTTGAATATTTGGTAAGCTGAGGAGCATTACAACTCTGAAAGAGCTCAGAAAGGTGTTGGGCTCTGTTCTCAACAGCAGGGGAAGGTAACTGTGATCCTGACAGCATCTGGGTTTCTTGGGTGCCAGGAACATGTTCCCATCCTCATCTTTCACTCCCTGGTGGCTGCCTCATTTAGCCCTGACAAACTACTGTAGAGATTTGCATGGGCTCATAGACTTCTCACATGTTCCCCTTCCTTTTCCTGCTGAAATAGCATGCCTGTGTCCAGTGGTATGTTGTCCTTTCATAGTTCTTAACTTTATCAATCTGTTAAGTTTTCTAAATGATAGTCGTTACCACAGTTCACAAGATTGACTGTGGTTCCATTATTTGAGGTTATCACTAATATGTAATAGTCTTTGTAATTTTCTGTCCTTGTAGGATGGCAGAAATGTTTCCCACCATACATAAAATCTTTTTAAAAAGCCCAAAGTTTAATTCCTTATCTTTAGTATAGGCTAGTGAATATGTTTGGTGTATGACTTCCTTACTTGGAATTCTTAGGACTGAAAATAGTTCCATAAATAGTTTATTTTCTGTTTCATTTTCATGCACATGCATTGGGAAGAGAAATAGAGGGAATAGAAGAGAAAGAGTGCCAGAACTATTGTGTGAGCAGTAATTCTTGTCAGCTGAGAAGTGGGAATGGATTGAGGAAAACCTCTGAGAGAGCCTGGTTTTGGTGGAACTTCTTGTTCAGTTAGACAATAAGAAACAATTCTAATAAAGATGAGATTTGCCTGCCCTTGAATTTCCTTAAAATTCACACCATATATTCCTGTATCATGGATTTTGGTGGGCTTTTATTTCACCCAAGCATGTTCCTTGAGTTTTGAGCTTACTCTTTTCATGCTGTAACTGTTCTTTTCTCTGTTTTCCACAGACTGTTTTTGAGAGGAACTGTCAATCTGATGACTGTGCTGCTGATTTGAAACTTCAGGGAAAATTACTGCTGTCTAGGTGAGTAGGTGAACTTTTTTTTTCTTTTTTACATGCTAGTATGGCATTCATTTTTCATGAGATGGCATTGAAAAATCAAAATATAAACACAGATG
>VYZX01007707.1:527870-563520 GCA_013401335.1 Brachypteracias leptosomus | reverse complement strand
ATCAATGCTTTTTAAAAGTTCTCTTGTGAAATGGGATTTTTGAGAAATGCCCTTTTCCAGTTGAAAGGTCAAGTTTGTGACTTGGATTGTTTCTGTTTCTCTTGGTCCCTATGGAATTAGCCAGAGAACGGACAAAACCTCAGTGTGTCCAAACTTTCATTGAGTTTAGAATGTTTCCATTTTAATGAAATGGTAATTTATGAAGAAGTAGTATTTTCCAGTATCTTCTGGTCAGCTCCACGGAAGGTGGGGGTTTTTCCAAAGAAATTCCTTCTGTGACTTACTAAAGGATTAACATGTTTTCTGACAACACTCCTTCTGTTTCCGTGATTTCTTTTGCTTTATGCATTACTCTGACAGGCAAGTAAATGGTTTGATGTGATATTCTGGGATGTAATTTCAAAGTACTTAACCCAAGCCTTGCTGAAAAGACAAGGGAGAATGTGCACCATTGACTCCAACTCAAAAAACCCCCACAATTTGGGGGTAATTGTTGTAATTTGCCCTGTCCCCTTCAGCTTTTAAGCTTACAACTCTGAAGTTTTTAACCATATTATTTGTATTAGTGAAGAATGAATAATTTCACATAGTTGACTAGATATGCAACTGCAAAACTGGTTGTTTTGCATATGCTATGTATAGATGGAAGGATGAATATGCTCATGGATCTCTTAAAAACAGTGGAAAAACTCCTTCAGGTTCACTGAGCACATCACTAGACATTAGGCACCTGGATTTGAAAACTGAACCTCAGCAGTTTCATATTGACTTGCCAAATTATTACAGAACCTGAGCTGAAGGGATCCAGAAATTGTAGATAAAAACGTGTGTTTTGACAGCTTTGTCCAATTTGCTTTTCACCAGCACAAGATGTAACGACACAGAACGTAGGTTAGTGCAGTAAAAGTCAGTGTCTTCTGAAGGAAGGAGCAATAACATAAAAATTTGATCAGAGACCTCAAAACTTTTTGAGTGTATCTCATGAATATAGTAATGTTTTATAAAAGAAAATAATTAATAAAGGCTTTGACTGATCACAGGCTTTTGCAAACCCACGGAGAAAAGCTGCAAGCCCATGGTTCAATGTGGGAAGCAAAGCTGGTTCATGAATTTGACCAGGCTCACGCCTCAGCACTTATCTTCCTTTGATCACACAACAGGGACTTGTTTCCAGAGAGGCCTCACGTTTCATGGTGTGCCCGTTGTGGTTTTATGCCCCTGAAGTGCATCTTAACAAAACAGTCGTGATGAGGAAAAACAATATCCTTTCATTTAGGGCTTAATTACATGCTCTGATAGTATCTGGTTTTCCCTTCCCCTTCATTCATAGCAGATGAAGAATTTGTTTTATCTTATTTTATCTTTCATTGAACAAACACTTCTTTCAAAAATATTTTGAAGGTTCTGTTTACCCTTGACAGCCTGCCCTAAATAGCTGAGCTGCTCAGATGGAGCTAATTTTCTGCTTTATGAGAAATGACCAAAGAAACGTGAGCAAATGCAAAAGTTTAATGTTTCTAGTACTAGAAAAGTCATCTTGATCTTTCAGTCAAGACCTTGTGTGTATAAAGCCATGTCTACCAACATGGATGTCCCAGGACACACATACAGAGCCACGACTGACCCCTCTGCAGTCAAGTGCTGCCCACTGGTTACTTGGCCATACCCCAGGGCTGTCCTAACTCACAACCTTTTGAACTATCAAAAGAGTTATTTCCAGGGAGAATAAAACAACAAAACAGTGGAAGAATGGATATGAGCAGATTGCTTTCTGTTTTCTCAAGAAGTCATACCAAGTTTCACGCTGTGATTTAAATGATTTCATAAATTCTAGTGTAGTATAATGTTATTTCAAAGTAATTTGTTGCACCATAAAGGGTGCAATAGAAAAAAAAATGTTTATACCATTTTATATATATTAGTACCTTTGTAATTCAGTTTAGAATTTAGTCTTTTTGGTGAATGTGGGAAGCAGAACTCAGATTTCTATTTTATATTTATTTTTATTTATCTTTTACCTACAGAGAGTTGTTAGTGTATTGAATGCTGTGTTTATGAGGCACATGGAAAGCTTTGTTGTAGCTCATCCAGGATTGGATTTGCAGTTTCCCAAGAGGGCTGCCCAGCAGAGCCCACAATTAATCAGGTTGTAGGACAAGTTGCAGTGGGAGCATCATCTCAGGAATGAGTGAATGTTTTCCCTTGTTGAGGGTGAATGGGGATGAAGGAATGGTTTCTTGCTTTCCATCTGGTTAGTTGCACTCAGAGCTTCATAAATCTCTCCCAAAATAAATAAATAAGTCCAGTTTGATAGCAGTGGGCAGTCCTGTTCCTTTTGAACATATGGTGATTGAACCCATATGGATGGTAATAGAGCCATCAAGTGATGAGTGGTAATAAACCTCAGTAGTCCACATCTCACAAGAATACAGATTCCCAGTCTCTATTTTCTACTTACAGGCCACTGTGATCAGTCAGGGATACTGTACAAGCTAGTCTTGTCACTTCTTAAGTACTGGTTTTGTTTCGTAAGAATCACTTGACTGTATCTACTGGAGTAGGATTTTGCTGTTTGCTTTTTAAACTAGGCCCTAAAGAGATGTTCTTTCATATAATTTGAATTTATTACTCAACTAATGTATAACCTGGCTCTCTTTGTGAACATCTCAACATCAGTGCTTTATGGACCTAAGCTAATTCAAGTCACCATATTGTTTCTTGCTCTAGCAACTGAAGTATAAAGCTAAAAAACCAAAAGCTTAACCTCAAGCAGCACTGTCATACATTAGCTGCCTCCAGAGGTGGAAGTTCTTGATGCTGCACAGACCACAATGAGAAGCAGATGCACCATTGGTTTGTATTTACAGAACACATCTTGGCTGATACATACAGGCATGCATATGTGTGTATATAAATATATATACATACATATACTCTTTTGTGATATAGCTACGTGAACTTTATCTATAGTATGTCCTGCAATTACAAAATCTGGTAAGGCTGAGGTTCTCCACAGGTCACCAGGTAAATCATCTTGCTGGTTTTGCATCAGCTGTAGAGGAAAGGTGCTCATTTGAATATATGTTGCATCTCACATTTGACAGTAACTTACTCCTGACATAAAACACCTGCTACTGCAAAGCACATTTCCTAAAGTAACAAACCTGGGCTGTTTCTAAGGTTTCATCTCTGATTAACTGCCTTTTATTGACCTCTGAAAGTGATTGCTGGGTCAGGCACTGGTCTCCTTCTCCCTCTTCAATGCTCAGCTGGGTATGCTTTTTAAATGAGATATTGCATCCCAAGAATGGGACAAGCAATTGAAGCTGTCTCCTAATAGGAGATCTATTTCTGAAGCATAATTTCTATGGTAATATATGATTTATGTGATGACTTTAATTCCTAGAAACAGTACATTAGAAAGTGCTACTGATTCATCCTCAAATTTCAGGGCCAGGTCTATGGTCAGCAATCACCTGTTTTAACAGAACTCTTCAAGTAGTATAAGAAACAGGGAAAACAAAGAGGATTTCTTTCTTTCTTTCACATCAGGCTGATGCCTGCAACTTTCAGCTATGTGTCTGGTACCACTTATCTCCTGCAGTTCTTTCTGCCACTAGTAACTGGTTTTTGTTTGTGTTCCAGCCTTTGGATGTCTTAGACACATGTGTAGGGATAACTTTGTCCCGGGGGCACAGTACCATTGATTTCAAGGACGCTGCTTGTGGTTATAAAAGAAGTTGGTTTGTATGTGTGTCTGCAAGGGTGAAAGATTAGATTAGAGCTTCTGTGGATGTTGTGCCTCATCTTGCTTTCATGTGACAGTTCCATAAACCAGGGTAGCTCCGTCCAAACCAAAAGCTACTCCCTGGAGTAAACCCTGTGTGAAAACAGAGGCGGCTCTTTCCCCATTGCCTCTTCAGTTCTGTTTATAAAGGGCTGTGAACATCTGGGTACAATTGAAATTACTGATAATAATAAAAGGTACCAGATTTCGGTAGGGTGATAAGATAAGGGGTATTTTTATGTGTATGTTGTGCTTTGCTCTGTCTTTTTTACTTAAAAGTCTGAAGACATAAGCGGCTGGGAGTGATAACTATTGTGGAAGTATAGGGGATTTATGTGGAGAAACTACATTTGGGGAAAAGAGGACAATTTCCAGAGAAGCTTTGAATATATGGTAACTAGAAATCACTCTATTGTTTCAATACCCTAATAAAAAGCAAAAAGGATTTCCTAGAGTGTTGTCGTCCTCCCCCTTGTTTGCTACTCAAATGCATTAATTTCTCAAAGTGTAGAAAAGGTGGAAAAGGTAACTCTGTGCCATATTCCTGAAGTGCAATATATATGGGAACTGAAACACTAGAAATGGCCACCTTGCTCTAGAAGGGGAGCAGCATGAGCAGTTCCACCTCCTTGGCCCTGGGCTTACCACAGTAATGCTTTTCCCTGTGGGACATTTGGTCCCTTCCTATGGGGAAACACTGGTACATATTACTCAGTTTTCCTAGGAAGCGATATTGGTGTGATATTATTCCCAAACTGTTCTCTGCTGACACGGAACTTCTATTGACTACTCCTCAATTTTTCCATTCTTTTTTTTCCCATCACCTCATGGTATCTGCTACTCAGAGGACGCTGGAAAGTTTCCACTTGAGAAGTAGAAATCGAAAAGATCAGTAATGAAATGATCTGATGGGCTCAGAGCTAGTTTAGCAGAACTGGCTTAGTGCATCTCAGATAGGCTGTGGTCATCAGCTGCATGAGGTCTCTTAGCACCTTTGCTAGCATAGGCTTCAGTGCAAGAGGGGGAAGAGAGCAGCTCAGCTAATGCAGAATAAGCCATGATAGCCAGAGCGTTTGACCAAGTCCTTAATCTATATTGGCTGTGGACTTTGCAGAGAGAATTGACCTTGAGTGCACATGTGATGGCAAAGACAGTGTAGCCAAGTGATGTAAAATCCAATAGTTTTGCTCCCTGTGAGGTTGTTGAAAACTTCTACTTGGTTTGGATTTGTTTATGAGGCTGCTACCTCTCAGTTTTGCACTGAGACATCAGTTGAATTCCCAGAAGATCTGAGGGTTTCAACTTTTCATTGGCACTTGAGGTTTAACTATTTGCAGACCTCCTCCCAAAGTTCAACTGACTTTTGAGCCTGTGATTAAAAACCCAACAGGATAAAGATTTTCAGGGTTGATGTAAAGAGTCTATGGAGACAAATCACAAGTCCAATGTTGTGGACTCATTTACACTTTTTACTGATTTAAAAGCAAAAGATGGGAATCTTCTTTAATTTCATCTAATGGAGATGGAGGACAGATTGGACTGAAGTTGTTAAAAGCATTTTTACTGTCTTGCAGTCTAACTGACCCCAGCTGTAACTTCCACTGTCCACTGAGGAGTAGTGGTGATTTATCCATGTAGGTGCAGATTTGCTGTAAGGAAAGAAAGGCTCCTGCTATGAAAGGGAAAAGGCAGTGACCCAGACTAACAAAGTGTGACCTCATCACACTCCTTGCCCCACGTACGATCTGTGCAGGCTGAGAGGAAGTGCTAAATGCTTTTTCAATTAAAAAAAAAAATATCTCTAGTGCAGGAAATAAAGAAATATGTCCCTGCCTACCTTTTGGAATGCAGATTATGTCTCCCCTGACCCACATTAATAAAAACACCAGCATCTTGGGGGGTGGGGAAATGAAAATTGCAGATCTTTTCAGTTTGCCTTCTACAGCTGGTCTTTCTTCCCTGGCTGACTGTAGTGCAATGATGTGGTGCAGGCATTGATAAAGAATGTGAAAGCATGCAAAAAAGATGATATGTGGTTTATCCTGGAATTTAGTTTCTTTTTCTTAATCACTTAAGAGGAAAATGTTAAATATTTCTATTTATTTTTGATGGGTAGTGTCATGTCCAGTGAATTCAAAACAGTGGCAGAAATCTGGAGCCTGATTTTCAGATCTCTTTGTTACCTGCAAGTCTGGGTCGTGTGAATGAAAGCTGCAGGTATTTAATACTTCTGAATGTCAAACTTGTTTTTCTTTCCATGTAAACATTGATAGCTCGACATCCTTCATATGCATGTATATGCTTACAAATGTTCTTCCCTATATGTAATGTATACATTTGTCTACAGCCTACCCAGAACTTCTGCTCAGTTCACTGTTTGTGTGTAGTACCTGCTGTGATGAGATGGTGACGTTCTGTTCAATGAAATGATTATATTGTAATATTTTTCACCCTTCTTTTTTATTTTTGAGTCTGTCTGTTTTTAGCCTTTCCTCCTTTCTGTGAGGAAGGTTATCAGGGCCATGGTGAGGATGTTGGCAGCTTTATAGTTCTTATCCAACAAAACACAAACTGAAAGCCATTGCTTGATTACATTTCTTAAATTGTTTGACATATCTTGTCAAGATAAAGGGGTGGCTTTAGTTTGTTTTCTCATTGCTGGTAGGTGGCAACAGTTCTTTAGTTGCCATATTTTGACTTGGCACCTTGGCCACTTTATGGGTGGCGGGCGCTGGAGGGGGATGGCACCAGGCTGGCAGCAGAGCTGCTCCAGCGCCACAGCAGACTGTCCACACCCCATGACGTTACTCTCTCAAACAGCAAACAGAGCCTGGGAGCTCCCCTGTGAACGGGGAGATTCCTAATCCTCTGCTCGCTGCGAGTGAACCTGATCCATTCCAGATGTACACAGATTTAATGACTCAGAAAGCTGCTCTCTTAAAATAGGACTTACCGTACAATCTCATGTAGCCTTTCAGAGGAAGAACTGGACTCCTCTTCCAGCCTAAAATCAGGGAGGTTTTTCAGGGTTTATTAGTGTGTGAATTTTTTGTAGGAGCAACTACGGTGTGCTCTTAGAAAATGAGTTTTCTTCCTCTGATGAGGAAAATGTTGTTCTAAGCATCATTTTGGTTTGATGAACTTTTAACAGAGGAGTGGTAGCTTTAGAAAGGAGTAACACAGCCCTATGGTGTTTAAAACAAACATGACATTATTTTCTGTGGGTTTTTAGCTTTAAATAGGATTACATTCTGAGTAATTTTTATTCTTTGTTAGGAAGGAGAGTATTCTCAATTGTCTTGACTTTGTGTTAAATCTCAAGGTGCTGCTAATACCAATTCACAGGTTCTGTGGTGTGCATTGCATTTAGTATCAGCTCTGCATAAGATAAGTGCCTTGTAATGTTCCTTTGCTGACTGAAGAGATAATTCCAGATTTTCCTAGTGGGTTTGATAGATGCTGATTAAGTTTTGAAGTGTTTGCAAGAAGTGAGACTATAAAGTTCATGAGAAATACTTCACTGTAATAAATGGTGGTTTTATTTCTGTGCTTCCAAATATGTACTTTGATTATTAGAAAATCCTAGCAAATTGTTGGGCATCTTCATAATTTCTCTCCTTTTCAACAGTAAATGTTGAAGTTGGGGGCAAAAAGTTAAATGCTTCCAAGTACTTTCCTATAGTTGTGCCATTAATTTAGTATATAAGGAGCAATACTCAAATGATTTGAACCTCTCAAACCAGTTTGCAGTCCATCCTGTGCTGCATATGCTTTGGGAACTGTTTATTTGAACTGATAGTGGGCTATGAGAATAATCTATAATGTTTAGAAAGCAAAGTGTTCAATTATCAGTAAGATTGATTGGTGTCTGCAGTTGATGGTAAGCTTTTGAAGGCAGGCATGTTTCCTGGAGACTTAGATCTGCCTCTTAAGCTGTCATTTCACTGTAAGCAACAATTTCGGGCTTAATAAGTGAAGATCATCATAAATGAAGGGAAATTATCTAGACTCAGGCTTTAAAGCTGATGGTTCTGGATTGTGAGTGTAATTCAGAGCATATTTGTTTCCTGTTCAGGAATGGGTATGAATAATTTTCTCATTCGTTGCCAGTTTTGTGAGCAGAAAAAAAAAATTGTAAACAAGAAGGTTTGTGAATGTAGCTAAAACTATTTTCATGTGGCTGCTCGCAATTATTTGACTTTCTTTTCCATTTTTTCTGTCCATAGCATAACTCTTAAGTTCAGAGAGTTAACAGAATGTTAGAATAAGTTTGAACTATTGAGACACAAGCTTCTGCATTTGAATGTGGGCATAATTTCTTTCGCTTGCTGCATTTCCCCTGTACAATTATTTACAATCTTAAACTCTTTTATTCTCACTGAAAGAGTATTAACATGAAACAGTTCCACATGAGGATCCATGGGTTTCTTTACAGTCACAAAAGGCAGTGTCAGAACTAGGGCTTGAGCTGCCCATTCCCAGCACAGCCCCCTCACACCAGGCACTGGCCGTAGAGCACATTCCTGAATTACCAACTGCTGAGCTTTGAAACAGTGGAGTTGTGACACTTGTGTAGCTGGAAGAAAGAAGCAGCAGAGTGTGAAAGTTGCCCAGGGTTAACGGGTGTGACTGTTTCTACCTACAGTGTTGATGACAGAACTGCCTACCTGGCCCTGGGAGCGGTGAGGAACATCTCACTTAACATTTCCATCTCCAACGTTGGGGATGACGCCTACGACACCAACGTTTTCTTCAATTTTTCTGGGGAGCTCTTCTTCATCAAGATGTGGCAAAAGGTAAGAAAGACCAATCTCACTGTGAGCAAGTTGAACCAGTTTAATTGCAAGATACAGCAACAGGGATGTCCTGGTCTGCACTGCTTACGCATTTGGAAGTTATTTCTGGTTATAATGGGCTTGAACTTCTTACTTCACTGAGTTTTTTTCTTTTGTGGATTCAATATGTGTAAATTACACCCTTTTTGTTTCTGCAGGAGACACAAAATTATTGTTTGGGGGACACTAATGAAAAAGAAAGACTGATTGGTTGAGGTATTAAGATACTAAGAAGTAAAGGGAGCCTGGTTTGGAAATGGGTAGGGTACCAAATGGTACTGAAATATAAAGGATGCTTCTAGTTTGAGTGGTGCCACACAGCACTCAGCAGCCCTGGTCGTCTCTTGACCTGGGTTCTCCTAGTTTTTCTCCTTGTTGAAGCCAAGATACAAGGCTGTTCTTCTCCCACATCCTGGTGCAAGTTTGGGTCGTAGCCAGGGCACATCACTAGATCCAAGAGCTCAAAAGTGCTTTAAATTTCACCTGCATGGAGTCTGTGAATATTTTGAGTTTTAGTCTCTTTAGATTGAAATACTTGGATGTTTTTATTAGTATGAGTTCTTTTAGAGATAAAATTGTTGAAATACAAACTGTGAATTGAGCTTTTTGCAGACTGGTGGCTGTGAATTGAGCTTTTTGCAGACTGGTGGCTGTGAAAGCTGTGAGTGTGAGCAATGTGAAAATAATTGTGCAAAATGGGAGCTGTACAATCATAACAATGTTCTGCCTGTTTGTTCCTGCTTTTCAGAGTTGTTTCTCTCTGCTGGAGCTTTGCCTTGCTTTGCTTTGTAAACCATAAGAGCAGTATTAAAACCAGTAGTACAACTGTTGTGAAGTATGGACTTAACTGGGTCCACTGAGCCAATGACAGTTTGCCATTATTTGCCATGGTTTATGATAAGATTTTGGTTATTATAAACCTCCTAAATTAACTCACTACAGAATAAACCAAAAGATGATCATTTCTTATACCCGTTAATTCTCCTAGTGTTCAGTTTGGGCTATTGTTTTTAATACAGTTCAAGCCCCAGAAAATTGTCTGAAAAGGAAGCTTCTAATACAAAGACATGATGTGCTGCAACTGTGCAGTTTATCAGGAGGAAAAAAAGCAGGGGATAAAATAGAAATGCCTCCTGTCAATACGCAACTTCTCCTTAATGGAATTTTTATGTGAAGACTTTCAGGGTCTGGCCCAGCTCCTGTTGAAGTCAGTGGGAGGGTTTCCATTCCTTCGCACTGGAAAAGAAACAAAGCTTGATGCATGTTCTTTTAAAAGGTTGTTGTGGTGGGTTTGTTTTTTTTTTTCCTTCTGTGCTTACATGTTGAATATCTTACACACATGGATTAAGTGGAATACCAGTTGCCTTCGTTGTTCTTCTTGGCCAATGCTGTGAGGGAACAAGCTGAGGATGATGTGCTGTTTCCCTTGGTATTTTATCTTGAGCCTGGGTCTATAGTGGACTCGAAACATCTGTGCTGAATGCTGCCTAGAAGGAGCAGTTCCTGGAAGCAGATGACATTGTTATAGGGTTATCTCACTACTCAGTGTGTCTTCAGCTAATAGAAGCTATCATTTCTTTAAAAAATAAAAATAAAAATACAGCACACATCAAGGAAGCATTTAGGCTTCCTTCTTCCTCCTCAGGTTTTTTCAAACAGGACCAAGGATAGTCTGCTATTATTCCTGCTGTATCACTGTTCTTGTGGTTGATTTTATAGGGTCTGGGTTTTTTTCTGATCATAATTTTAGTAACAGTTTAGCAAAACAGAGTTACAGGGTTGTGTTGGGCTATTTTACTTTCTGTCAGTCACAGGGCAAACTAATGTATTGTTGGCCTCACCATTTATCCAGTTGGGAAACTGGATTGCAACCTCATAGCCTCAACTGCAGTGTTACGTTTCCCCAGAGCTCTTTGAACAATGATTTTTTTTTTGGTAAAATATCACAGCCTCTGTTTCATAACCTCCTCCTATTCCTTGACATCTATGCATTTTATGTACTGTGCATGTACTTTAAATAGATTTTGTTCCTGGTTGAACGTTGCGTGGGCAAAAATCCAGAATGTAAAGCCAGGATAAAAATGACAACTCCTAAGATTTTCCTTAGTGGAGCAATTTTGGAATCAAAAGAGCTTCTTGTTGTGGGAAACTGTCAGCAGCAACTACCTTCTAATGAATAACACTGAACTGGAAGAGAATGGTCTCATCCATGTGGTTGCCTGGTGGTTTTTCTGTGAGGTGTCTCTGAGAATGATGATCATGTGGTGGGCTTCCATAACCTGTCTCTGGAATCCTTTCAAGATGCTGAAAAGAAGCGGGGTGGCCTGGCTCAGGGATGATGATGTTAGCATTCCCTGAAGGATCTGAGTGGAGCTAGCCCTTCTTTCCTTTCTGGAGACTGAAATTTCATGAGGTGTACTGGATAGAGACACTACCTAGAGGACAATCAGTCATTGGAATAATCTCCCCAGGGAAGTGATGGATTCCCCAATACTTCTAAGATTCAGCTGGACAGGTTCCTGGACCATCTTGTCCAGACCATGCTTTTACCAAGAAAGTCTGGACCAGATGATCCTTGAGATTCCTTCCAGCCTGGTATTCTATGATTCTGTGCTATCTGGCAAGGCTTTGCAGCATCTCTGTGAGGTTAAAAAGCATTCACTGGCTGATATTTAGGAGATTCCACCTATTCCACTGTCTGATTTTCCTGTTGTGCTGCAGCCAGTCCTCCCGGTCTCCATGGACAAAGCCCAGTGTTTTCTTTCCATAGCTCCTGAGAGACAGCTCTTCTCTTGAGAGGCACAGTATGTGGCATGGGCTGACTTCTCATTCCTGCCAGTGCTCCCTGTAGTGCTTTTAACCATCTCACCACTTCTGCCCTTTGAATGGATTGTCTTCACCAAGCTGTCATTGTGCTTCTGCACTCAAAGCATCCCTTCAATGTTTTTAAAACCAGACTTTTCTGGGGAGGTGGTTATGTGAATGCAAAATAGAAAATTTTTTAACTCCTGAAATTCCTGAGGACTTACACATCTGTGGATTTCATCTCCAGTACCTTGGTTTGCCTTTTCTTTTTTTTACATTTACTGCCTTAGAGTCGTGCCAGTTATTGTAGCTCTTATTGGGCATGACAACACTTTTGATATGAACCTTATTTTTCAACTCCTATGTTTGGTGGAGTTAAATTATTTGAGATGAGATTTTTAGAAGCCAATTACGGCTCACACTACTTACAAAAAAACATTCAACTAAAATGGTAAAATTCTTTCAAGGCTGGGCTGAGGCTGAGTGTGTTGTTGAGAGACTGGTGAAGATCAGATATTGATAAAACTCCTGTGCAAAGTTTTCTCTGTGAGAAAGTGGAAGTACTGAACTACAGTGAATTGAAAAATGTGCCCATTAAGAAAAATGTTCCTTTTGGAATACAGAAAGATTTAATCATGTTCTCTTTAAAAAAGAAAAAAAGAGAGGGTGAAAGAGACCTGTCAGCTTAGATTCTTTCTCTTTACTGTGTTGACAGAGAAATCTTGACCCCCCGTTCTGTATAGAGGAGATTTTTTAATTTTAGTTTTTAATCTTAAAGTTTATTGTCCCATAATCTTAATACAGCTTTAGGAAAGCACCCTATTTCAGAGTCTGAAAAATCCACTTAACAGAGGTGATATATGCAAGAATGCAGAGTGCTGCTGTGTACTGAGCCTGGAAAAAGAAGAAAAAGCTATTGCTACTAATTTGTACCCCTTTTCCTATCTATTGGAATTGCCTCCTGGCTTGTGGCATTTTGCTGACAGTGTTTGTATAGAGGGGTATTTTCAGAAAGAGCACTTTAAGCCAGTTAGTGTGATGTAGGGCAGGGCCTTATCTTTATTAGAACAGCTCAGCTATGGTGTGAGGTTTTATAGCAATATTGTAAAAATAGCATATATAACATAATAATAGTGAAAACAGCAGTAACCCAATATGTATAGCTTTAATCTCTCACTGCTCTGCAAGGAATCTATCAGCTAACCTCATGTCAGCACATGTCAGTTACAGAGAGACTAGGTCAGGAAATCCCATTGCTGACCATCATTTCCAGCCGTGGATTGTTCCTGAATTTCAGATGGGCTCCCAGCATCCGAAGCCAGCTGTGTGTAACATTCCTGCTGCTTCTCACAGCAGCGTTCACAAGCAGCAGCTGAGTGGAGTTAGTGAGCCTGGGCCAGGGCAGAGTGAAAGGTGAGGTGAAGGTTTCCTCAGGAGCAGAAATTTCCCATGATTTCATCGTGAGCGTGTACCTGGAACTTTGTGTTGAGTGGGAATATTGCTGTTAACCAGGGTCATGCTGCTTAGGGGCTCTGGGGTTCTTCTTCTGATGAGCAAGGTGGTACTGTCCCTTTCTAGGTTACCAGGGAGGTCATGCAATTTGGATACGAACCCTTTCCTCCTCACTCCCAGGCCAGTGTCTCTTCAGTAGGATTGCCCAGACATGCCACAGATGCAGGCAGAGTTTCATTTTTTCCAAATTGGAAATTCTCTTACACTGGTTTCTCATATTCCTCATACTTTCTAGAGTTGTAAGGCAGGCCAGGGGCAGGACACTTATAGGGCACAAAAGCCAAGGACATGTGCCCTCTTTTGTATCCAGCTGTGCCACTGGAAAAATGTTGAGGTCCTGGGTATTCGTTATGTCTCTTTTTCCAGCAGTTACTGCCCCTTTGGATCATTTAGCAGACAAGTTAGCATGATCAGTCTCAATTCACATCCAGCTGGTTGGCAGAAACCTTTTAAATTAGTGGTTTGATTTAATCCAGCTGATTTTGCATGGAGTGAGTTGGACTTGCTCCTGTAAACCCCTCTGCCAAGGGGTCAGAGGGAAGCGATGCCAAGTAGTGTGGAAGCTGTGACCCCTTACACTGACACAGGTGCCTCTGGAAGATTGCCCGGGCCATATATCACTTAGGGGAGGGGATTTTTGAACCCTTCTGCCAGGAGAGCTTTTACAGCCAAGGCTTGGGAATGTGAGCAGCGTGGCAGTAACCACAGCACATGCTGCCTCCCTGGCTTTGCAAATCTAATGCTTAATTTTTCTTCCAGAGTGCACCGAAACATTTTGCATCCCTGGAGTAAAATTGTCCAATTTCTTAATTAGGAAGAAAAAATACATGTAGTTCAAGCTGTCTGACTTCATAGTTTATTTTAATTTACTTTTTCTGTGAATGCTCACTGAAAACCTCAGCTTTCATGCTTCCCTAGGGATAAGTAAGGAGCAGCACCTTTTTCAGGCCAGGGGCTGTTACGACCATCTAATATCACCCTGCTCTTATCAGGTAGGAATTGAAGGCTAGACTTTTGATCCAGACTTTCCTCTTGGGATTCCACTTGCTGTCCAAAGCCAGGAGCCACTGCCACAGTCACATCAGTGCCAGCCATGGGAGAGGGCTTTGGAAAAGGGATTTGGCTGCTTTGGTTGTTGAGATCCAGCCACCCCAACCTAGGCTGTTATCTTGATAAACTGCATTGCTAGGAGAAAGGGAAAAACCCTTTGCAGAGTGTGGAGCCCAGTATAAGGCAAGCTCATTAAACTTGATCTTGGATGTGCTTGTTTAAAGGCTTTGCTGTACCTACAGAAAGGTCACCAGTTACTTTCCTGTGTCCCAGTGTCTCTCTTCATTGTCATATTTTGCTCTTAAACTCAGTGGAGAGAGACTTGCCAATGTTTGAGGTGAGAAATACACAGGACAGGGTTTGTCTCCTGTGTTCTTAGGATGAGGCTTAAAATTGTCCAAACTTTGACATCCTCTGCAGAAGACTTCAGAAAGAATTGATTTTTCATGGCTTTCAGTGGTTTTCATTACAGTAAGAAACAGGGGTTTGTTTTTATTGTAACTTGAAGCTTAAAGTTTATTGAGTTTCAAGGATGAAAGGTCAATTCTGTTCTTTCAGGAGTTTCTTTGGGTCACTTTTAAGACACGCAGTTCAAGATGGTGCCAGAAGATAAATGATACCCCAAGTGGAAAATACAATAGAATTGTAAACAAATATATATGTATATATTTGTTTACTCTCTATATAAACAAACACATATATTTACATTATGCGTATAGAATTATACAATCATTTTAGTTGGAAGAGACCTTTAAGATCATAGATTCCAACTGTTAACCCAGCACTGCCAGGTCACCACTAAACCACATCCCTCGGCACCAAATCTCCATATCTTTTAAATCCTTTCAGGGATGGCAACTTCACCACTGGCCTGGGGAGCCTGTTCCAGGGCTTGACAACCCTTTTGATGAAGAAATTTTTCCTAATATCGAATCTAAACTTGCCCTGGTGCAACTTGAGGCTTTTCCTCTTGTCCTATTGCTTGTTACTTGAGAGAAGAGACCAACCCCCACCTCACTACAACCTCCTGTCAGGTGTACATATATAATATATATGTATACGTATATATATTTATGCTGCTTAGTCCTGTGGGATGTTGTAGTCATGGTGCTGGGTGGCTGGAAGTGGTGGCAATTGCTTTCCTTTACCTAGTTCAGGTTTCTCCTGTGATGCTGGTAGGATCTATAAATTTAAACAAACCCCTCTGTAATAAATCTTATTAAGCACAGGGCATGATCCTGCAGTTATACTTCAGGCATAGCCTCTCTAGAGTCAGCAGCAGTTTCAACAGTAGAAAGACTTTAAAAACCACCCAGCTGCACAGTCAAAAAGATGAGTAAGGGTGTGAAAAATTTTTAGCTGAGAATCCAGGGAGGGGCCAGCACTGCTTAAGAAATTACAAGTTTTGTTTTCCTTGGGCTTGACACCAGGACCCTGGGATTTTCTGACTCTCTCACAAACTCCCCAGTTTCTTTTGGTGTGAAAGGAAAGTCCTGGCTTTTTTTACCTCTCCTTCTTTACACTTTTCCTTCCTTCAAAAACATGGTGGAGAAGCTCTCAAAAGCCCTGATTTCTTCTATGGAACCAGGTGAGGCAAGCTCCCTCCTCCTAGAGCAGCTGATGGTCAATGGTATAACCCTGGGTTCAGCTGGCATCACTCTATGTTCCTATTAGCAGAAGCAGGCACCTTAACCCCTTCCAAAGGAAGCCTTCTGGCCCCAAATCTGGGGTTTTTTTTTCATAAAGGGAGCTTCCTGTGGCATTTCACCAAACCCAGAGGCGTTGAGCCAGGGTGGGGATGAAGAAGCATTTCAGCTGGGTCTGCTGCAGGCTCCAGGGGTGAGCAGGGGACCCCCTCTCTGGGCTGTCTCAGAGGACCCCTGGCCCAGGCAGGCTGCAGGGGATGCAGAGCCAGGCATGTTCCCAGCCAGCAGCCTTTGGGAGGGGGCCAGAAAACCTGTGCTTGACTCTTGGCTCTAACCATCTGCAGAAGAGCAGCGCAGTGATTTCGACTTAGCAAGGGGAAAAAGGAGGAGCTGTGCTAAAAAGGCTGCTCTATAAAGTAGAGTGGCACCTCTTAAAGTAAAGCCTTACAAGTGAACTGCTAAGCTTTTGTTTTTAAAAAAGAAAAAATATATATATTTTATAAAAACCTCTTTCAGTATCCTGGAGCAGTGGGTAATGGATTATACCAATTTCAGCAGTGTCCCTGGGTTATGGAGTATTTATCATGCCCTCAGGTTTTTCTGTGAAGAAGTCCTGATGTGCCTTGCCCTTCAGCTTCTGCAAGACCAAAACCCCCAAACCTGTGTGTGTTTGAAAAGGCATTTCCTGGGATTTCAGATTTGGCTTTGGTTTTTAGGGATTAGAGGTTGATCTGAGGTTTATTAATTCCAGGAAAATAGCCAGTGCCAAACTCATTATTATTGTTATTACCTTAATATTTTTCTTTATACTCGAAAATTACCAGCAGGGAGGGAGGGGTAAGGCTTGGTTTTATTGATTGTGTTGCCTCATTCAGTTTGGTTTTAATTTATTTTTTAAAACTATTTGCAAGGTTTTTCCATTTGCTTTTTCATTGAACTGTGTGTAATTGATGACATTTGAATTTATTTCCTGAACTCGGTATTAATTTAAGCATTTCATTTTAACTCTAAGAGTGAGTAGCTGTGTTGCAATTGAATACAGCAATATTCAGTATAATTGATGTCTTACAGAAGGTTGTTTTATGGTATATGTGGGCATATATTATCCATACTTTCAGAAATACCACTAGGAAATTGTTGGTTCATTTATTTGATTTCTGCTGCTTTTTTTTTTCTGCTTTTAATTTTAAGAGAAGTATGTTTTGAAGATCTGTTTTTGTTGTTATAGAATAATAAGACATAGTTTTTCTGTAATAATTAAAAAACAATTCCCCTGTTAATTTTGCCATGCAACCATGATTTAGTAGTGTGAGGTATGTGCATGTGAGCACATATATACATACATCTACATGTGAAGTGAGATGAAGGAAAACTTACCCCAGAGCCCTTTCTCTTCCCAACAGCTTCCCTGGTTTATTGGAGGGCATGGATTTATACACATGAGAATGCACTGCTCTTATTAAGCTTATTGTAGTATTCCTATGCACAGATCCTGAGGGAATAATGAGAAAAATACACGTTCATCTACATTTTTCCTTTTTTTTTTTAATTATAAGTGTAATCAAATGCAACCCACTGCTGACAAACTGCAACAGCATATGTAGTTTGGATGTACATGTAATGGTATGGAGAATAGAGGAACATCCCAGTGTATAATTTTGGACATGATTTTTTTTGACTCTCAAGAATGCAGTTCTTGAGAGGAGGTTGCTGAGTCCATCTCCATTTGCCTTGTGGATGGTGAGAATTCAGGTGGCCAGTTTGCTTTCCAGTTGGTTTTTTCCTTTACTCTTGTCCAGTTGTTGGATGCAAAAGGCTGTTGCCCACATCATGCCAGGAAATGTCACTGGGCCCTTAGAATGGAGAGCTCTGTATCTGTTGGAATAAATGAGAAACAGCATTTCAAGTGAAGATTTGTTTTCCAAGGCTACCTAAGACAGTAGCTGGGGAAGGTGTCTAGTAAATCATCTGAGTGGACTTAGGAAAGGCAATGAATTTCTTCTGCTATCCTGCTGTCTGTGGTAGGAAGCAAACAAAAGAAAGGGATGCTTCATACCACGTCTGCTCTGTGCAACTCAACATGAGCCATCAGTGTACACTTGTAGCCCAGAAAGCTAATCGTATCCTGGGCTGCATCAAGAGGAGCGTGGCCAGCAGGCCGAGGGAGGTGATTCTCCCCCTCTCCTCCACCCTCGTGAGACCCCACCTGGAGCACTGAGTCCAATTCTGGAGCCCCTATTACAAGAAAGATCTGGACGTGCTGGAACGTGTCCAGAGGAGGGCCACAAGGATGATCAGAGGGCTGGAGCACCTCTCCTACAAAGACAGACTGAGAGAGTTGGGGTTGTTCAGTCTGGAGAAGAGAAGGCTCCGAGGGGACCTTATTGTGGCCTTCCAGTATCTTAAGGGGGCTACAAGAAAGCTGGGGAGAGACTTTATAGGATGCCGGGTAGTGGTAGGACTAGGGGGAATGGGTCCAAACTAGAGGTGGGTAGATTCAGATTAGATGTTAGGAAGAAGTTCTTCACCAGGAGGGTGGTGAGACACTGGCCCAGGTTGCCCAGAGGGGTGGTGGAAGCCCCATCCCTGGAAATTTTTTAAGGCCAGGCTGGATGGGGCTCTGAGCAACCTGATCTAGTGGGAGGTGTCCCTGCCCATGGCAGGGGGGTTGGAACTAGATGATCTTTAAAGTCCCTTCCAACCCTGACAATTCTATGATTCTATGAACCCTGGTCCTGAAAAACAAGAATATGAAATGACCTGTGTGATTAGAATTCACATTAGAAGTGATGATTGCCATCCTTTCAGATATCGAGCTGGAAAACTCATGCAAAAGTAAATGGCATGTATAAAAATCTGCTGAAAAGACCCTGCAAATGTAAATGTAACCTGCATGTGCTTGGCTCTTCAACTGTAGTATCTACTGATGGTAATAACCTGGGGGGTACAAAATACCTGCTGTAAGTGGCTGTGTTTGGGTCATTTGCTGTGTGTGTTATTGATTCTGGTTCTAGGAAATAGTTTCTTTTACTTGGCTGCAAGTACAGAGTTACCTTTTTATTTTGCCTTGTGCCTTACTAGTGAATGGGACTATGTATGTGAGTGTATGGAAGAAACCTGCTGAATTTGTTCAAAAAATGGTACAATATTAATAGACTGAACATATAGATACTTCTGACAACACTGAGTCAACTCAGAGATCCTGTATGTCCCTAATCCTTCTCCAACTAAGGCAGGGCAGTCTAATTTTTATCAAAAATAAACTGTAGGTGGAATCAATGGAATATTCAGGGCTTCTATAAGTTGAATAATTATTTTTTTTTTCAGTTGTGTCAGCTCTTTGATCCAACAGGGAAAAATAAGTATTTGCTTTATTATTACCCCTTTTGATATTTTTTTTTTCTTCTTCTTCTTTTTTGGTTTGAATGCAGCAGCCAAAAATCTATCCATGTGTAGTTATAGGGCAAGGACTATAGCAATAGAGCAACATATATTTTGGAAATACCTGCAAGGTCAGATGATCTGTGAAGGTACCAGGCATAGTGTGATATCTTACCAGCTCTGATACACTCCTGACATCCTTTCTCTCATTTCCCATCTGAACTGTGGATGGAGGAGAACATGAAAATTATTAGGTTATGGTCATGAGTGCAGCCCATGAGTTAATCCAGTTTAAAACCAGTATGCTTTTGTCTCTCTGCCTCAGCTGGAAAAGAGTATGAGCGGAAGACCTCAAATGAAGTTTGATGTTAGCTTTTCTTTCTTTCTTTCTTTCTTTTTTCCCCAGTGACTGTACATAGTTTTGAAATGCTGCATGCAAAGAAGAGCAAGAGCAAAGGGGCCTGTTTATTGTTTTAGCCAGAGAGTTCCAAGCAAGGAATTCTTTCTCTTTCTATTCCCAGCAATAATTACATTTTTCCACTGTAGAAAGTACTTGTTATGTGAAAGGCACTTGTGGCTTGCTAGAAGTTATGAGCCTGATTCTTTAGTGAGGATTACAAAGAACAGGTGAAAACTGTAATGACATTAGTTTTATTAAACATGAATTCATACAGGCTTAGAAAGGTAGTAATTTATTTGTAATGATAGACATGAATTACATTAAACTATTCAGTAGGTAAATTGAGCTTGCAAAACTCTTGTGTCTTTCAAGCCTGATGCTTCACCACTTTGCATTTTTAGTAGTTTTTTAATTGTGGAGTGACAGCAATTGCTCTATCCTACAAGCAGGCAGCCCTTTTGTCCTTGTTCTTCTTGGCCCTCTAAAGAGGGGAAGTGACAGAACAAGAAAGGCCACTTTTGAGAGAGACCTGATCATAATCAAGTCTTAAATGAAGTTGTCATTTTAGAATTACCTTGTCATTGCTTAGCATCCTTTAAAGGAAGGAAGGACAAAAGAGAAGGTCAATTTGAAAGGGGGAGAAGCCAGAAAGGGATCCAAGTGCAAGGGGAGCTTCCTGCCAGGACCTGCTCAAAATGAATTTTGCTTAAATACTGCAAGGGACAAAGGATTTCAGCTGAACCCTTCCCACAAAAAGAACTCTCTTCCTTTTTTGGTAGAAAATGAATGAACTGACTTTGGGGCTAGTACTGATCTTCCTCCAACATTTCCCAGATTGTTCCTCTGTGGAACGATCCCATTTCAAAGCCACCTCCCCCAGCCCAAGACAAGTGTTAAAAGAACGGAGGAATGTTTGAAGAAAGTAGTTGAGGGAAGTTCTCAAGTGCTTGTGTGCTCCTCCAATGCCTCAGATTGCAAAACACCCAATGGCAAGAGGCTTCCTTGGGAAGTTTCCAGTGCCTGGAGTCAAGGTAGTTACTGGCCTCCTTCTTGCAGCCTTTCAGCTCAGGTTTCTCTCCAGTGGCATCTAGGAAGTGCTAGAGGCTTGTGGGGATGGAAGGGAATAGGCAGTTTGAGCTTTCTGGCCCTGAGAAAGCATTCAATTTTGGTTGTGTTTGGGAATTAGAGGGGCCTTCAGGAGCTTGAGGTCCTCAAGCTGGACCTGCAGCCCCCTATGCTGAGAATAGAGATGCAAGTGCCAAGCCTGAGCTAACCCATGGAGGTAACTGCAGGGGCCAGAGCCCCAGTGCAAGTTCCAGGACTGATGATGTCAGCAATGATATCACTTCTCAGATGCTAATTGCTGCTGCAGGGAGGAGGGGTGGCCTTAGAAATGCAAACTTGTCATTAAGAGCTGAATTCCAAAAATTACGTATTTGCTGTAGTGAGAACCGTTTTCCTTTGTGACTGCATTTGTAGCTCTGTCTGTGGAAAGGATGTAAAAGGAAGAATAAGGCTCCCATCTCTATCCCAAACTTCCATGTAAAGACATCTCTGAGGAAATCTGGTGTCTCCAGCCATTACCTGCCTGGACAACTCCACTGGGGACGCTGGTCATCCACCACTGTAAAATAGGCTACCACCCTGTCCTTGTGGGACACTGTCAGTTCATCCTACATAACAAGCTCTATGCAGCTTAGCGACACAGCCCACTGTGCCTGAATTTAAAAGGCATTCCTGATGTTATTAATACCACCCAGCTTATGCCCGAGGGTGCTCCAGTGGATGAGCGTTGTTGTGTGGGCAGGTGGAATTCTGACCTTCAGACTGGTCCTGCTCTATTGGCAGAGTGCATGTAGCCATATAAGAACACACATGGAAAAGGGTCATACAGCTGGGCCTGACCAAACAGTGTAGTTGAAATGTGGCCATCCTCATAGTGAATGAAGATAGCTGACCTAACAACCCTATGGGGATGGTGGGTCTTGGTGATGTTCCCTGGATTATTTCCTATATATTGAAGAAATTAAGTTCAGCAGTTCTCAGCAATTGGGTAAAAGAAAGACTGAGCTTGCACAGTACAGTGAAACCTGATGTAAGTCTAATTGGTCTGTTAAATATCAGAGTTAGTGTGGCAGCAAAGGAGGTGAAACTTCTCAGGATGGCACCAATTCACCCTTTCTCCTTATAACTTCACCACCTGCCCTGCAGAACCCTTAAAAGATGGGAGAACCAAAACCACAATTGCTTTTGTTGACCGGTTCTGAAACTTGTTTTGGGGCTTAATCACTTATGTGAGCAGAGTGAACAATTTCTGCTGCTTCTTCAGCTTCTAAGATGATGTGCTTTAAAAATCTGTGGCACAAGCTTTTCACCACTTAAGATAAATGTTTATGAGACAGATGAAAAAAAATGAGAATGTTGGGAATATCCAGTAAATAGTAAAATTTCTGTCTTTTTTTCACTCAACAATTTTCTGTGTCAACTGGGATCAGTGAGCTCATGATCTATAAATAGGTTCCAAGGAGGAGAGGGAAGAGGCAGGAGGCTCTAATTAATTATATAGAAATAGTTGTTTTCACAAAATAAGCAGCAAATCCAAGCTATTTCAAGCCAGGCTCGCTGGGCTTGGGGGTGGGGTGTGCCTACAGCATTTACTAGTGAGATCATGGAATAGGACAGGAAATCTCTCCCTAATGCCAAAGAAAACTTTTTTTTCCCCCCGTAGTTCTCATTATGAAACAACGGTTGAGGTTCTGCAACCCCCTTTCAAGCTTATTTTCTGCTAATGAATCAAAGGATCCCTTCATTATCAGAATATATCTCATTCCCCCAGATTTATGTGCACACACTGGCTGCATATAAGCAGGGATGGGGTTTTGCTTGCTCATATAAGTGCTGGGATGATGAGGGTCTTTGCCGGTGAAACAGCAATTTCTGGAGCTGCAGAATTTATGACCTGCAACATTCACATTTGCTGATTTGCTTTGGTAGGGGAATATCTGTGTGTTGAAAAGTGAAGGAAAACTTTCAGTCCCTGTCACACTTTTAAAACTGACCTTTGCAACACACACAGAGAATATTTTCATTCCACTTTATAATTTGTTGGGATATCCAATATTTTTCAGTCATTACATTGAAGAGGTCATATAGATGCTAGTTTCATTTTTGTAAATCATTACATTCAAGAGGTTAGATAGATGCTAGTTTCATGACAGTGTCTAGCTGAGCAAGTCTATATTGAGTCTATATCTCCCCCTCTGTAATATTTTTCATAGCAGGTAATGATTAAGAATAATTTTCACACTATAGTTGTTGTTGCTGCTGATTTATCGTTGACTTGCCCTTCATGTAATTCACATTATTACTTGCATTCCATCTATGTTTGGAAATTCTTTACAACAGAAGAAACTGTGAAGCTCAGGCAACAAAACTTTTATGTTAAAATAAAGCCATCTTAATTTCTTTCCACCATGAACAGCTTTTTCCTCCTTATGTGTGATTCTGTCATACGCTTTGCTTTGGCAAGTGGAAAAATGCATGCAGAAGAGATTCTGAACACAAGGTGTTTGCTTGAAGCTGCCAAGTAAACAACATTTCAAAAAAATGCAATAAAACTCATGAGATTTCCATTCTGAGATCAGAAACTCCCTGAAATGCACATGAGAATTTTTCCTGGACCTTTGATTGCTTTTAAAGACAAAGCCACCTGTGCATGTGATGGACCACTACAGTCCCTCTTCAAAGCTACTATCATTAAAAGGATGGGAGATTTTTCCCCAGTTAGCATTGGACACTTGCAGCTCCCAAGAGGTCCTGTGGCCTTCCCAGGTCGCCCAGTGTGTCACCAACACCTCCTGGGAAGTTGATCTCAGGGAAGCCATGCATTCCACCACCACATGCAGCTTTCCCTCTGCCTTCCCCAGTTGTGCAGTGTTGGAAGCTGGCTGTTGATGGCAGTGGGTGTTTGAATGCTTTGTGCATCTGTAACTCCTGAAACAGAGGAGCAAAAAAAAGGGAAACCAAGCCCCAAAACTGCTGGCTCAGTTTGTGAGATATTGAGGTTTCCAAGCATGAGTGAGTTGCTGGTGCCTTCAGCATGGGCTGAAGGAGTTGGGGAAGGTCTGTGCCTGTCAGAGTCCAGCCCAGAAACACAGAGGGAACATGAACTGTCTGCCAGCTAACAGAGAGTTCTGCTGTCAGTGAGGTGAAGCAGACATCAAGCTGCTAGTTATACTAAGAAAACAGAGGCCCAAAGGGCTTTCAAGGATCATAATCAGAGCAACTCTTAAGAGGTACCTCAGGTAGATCAGACCCACCATTTCGGTTATTTCAGATGATTTTTTTTTTTTAATTTATTGTACAACACCAGGAAGTTTCCAGTCAGTGATATCACAGATTCTCTTTGTGTTCTTGTAGTTTTAAAATACCCAGCAAAGCCTCATTTTGGAGGAAAGCGTGGTATCTGTGGAATTCTGTGTTAGAAAAACCAAGCTGTTGTATGCACAAGAAGGGGCCTCCCAAGATTAAATTACTCCGGGCTGCACTTGTTTTCAGTCATAGGGAAACTCAGCCTGAGCCAGTTTTTTTATTTGAAAAAAATCCCCAGACTTCATGAGCTCAGGCATCCCTAATTGCTCTGTATGTGTGGGTAACCATGGCCCGTGTTCTTTGGTGACCTCTGTTGCTGTGGAAAGAAAGTACATCAGTATGCTCAGGGAGTGGCTACTAAATGAATTGACAGATTTTCATATCCTTGAAGCCTCAGTGAAGGCATTAAGAGGATTGTGAGGCAGGGAAAGATAAAGGTAGGAGCAAAAGAAAAAGTAATACTCTCAAAACCCTGCAGAAACCCATGGGTTGTTGATAAGTATGACTGAAGGGCTTAGACCAAGATTATAAAGAGCGATTTGAAGAAGCCACCTCAAACATCATCATAGAGGTGAGTCTTTTGGGTTTTTAGGTTCCTGACCTGGGAGGTGTTTGTGCTGCCCGGCTTTGCTAGCTAAGTGTGTAGGAAGCAGATTACCAGCTGTGGACAGACATATGTTCAGTGATATCTCCCAAAAGTAAGCAGCTCTTAAAATGCAGGTCAGGTCTATATATGATTGTCCTGTTGGGTGGAACGAAACATCCAGATGTTCATCTAAACTCTCATTTGGGAAAGTGTCCCTCTTCACCAAAAGTACAGATTGGAATTACTGAGGTATAAGCATGTGCTTTAAGCCAGAGTCCATGAGAATAAAAAACTCTGCCCAAATCCAATGAAACTGTATTTTTCCCAGTGCCTGATGTAACACTTTTCCTTTGGTGCAGGTCAGAGAACTCACATTTCCAAATAACTAGTGGGGAGAGTTAGTTGTAAAGTCTATCCGCTGGAGAGTATATA
Organism: Brachypteracias leptosomus; assembly: GCA_013401335.1. Classification (NCBI taxonomy): domain Eukaryota; kingdom Metazoa; phylum Chordata; class Aves; order Coraciiformes; family Brachypteraciidae; genus Brachypteracias; species Brachypteracias leptosomus. The sequence continues at coordinate 538,715 of VYZX01007707.1, read as the reverse complement.
GTAGGTAGATGCATATTATCTAACTTCTGAGACTTAGCATAGTGTGGACAGTGCAAGTAGCCCTTCTTTGTGATATTTTCATAGCGTATTTGTTTTAGGACTTGTTGGATGAGGATGCTGTTCATGGTCCCCTGTGGTGTCAAGTGTAATGATTCACAGACAGGCATTCTAGAACAAGAAAACCAGTAACAACAAGAAAAGCAATAACAAGTGTGCTCTGGCAACAAGTGCAGGGTTCCTCAGTGTTCACTCTTGTCATTTGTCTTTTGTACCATTTGGACGACGTGCAGCAGCATAAAAAGCCCTAACAAGTTAAATAAATTCTCAACGTTTTCAAAACAGGAGTGTTCTGCCAGCATATTACTGAGGCTTCCAGGACATTTCTCCTCTGTTCCAGAGCCTATGTTCTAGTAGCCAGGATTTGCAGGGGAGGCTTTTTTTCTATCTACATAACAACACAAAAGCTTTAATTTGAGTATAGCTTAGGAAAGAGAAACATAAACTGCTGGTAAATGTATTTTCTAACAAGTTGGGGTTTCTTTCCATCTAAAAAAAAATTCAGATTATTTTAACAATTCTGCAATAAAGATATTTTCCATGCCTTTCATTAGTGGTTTTGACCCATTCAAAAATAGCAGCTAATCAGAGGAGTATTTGAAAGGGTGAAGTCAATGCTGGCATAGATGATCAACAGTGTTCAGAGCAGTACTGAACTTGTCTTAAGTTCAGCAATTAATATAACTTTCTGCTCACTATTTTGGTATGATTTTATTAAAAAAACTCAGAGCCATGTCCAACACATCCTTTTGCAAGTTCAGTATTGCTCTGTTCCATCTCCCTGTTGACATTTCAGATGTCATGTCTACTGGTAGCTTGTGTGCTTAGAAAAGCAGAGAGCTAGCAGGTCATAAATGAGTGTTAGGATGGTTGGATTCACACCTTCTCTAAGAGCACTGGTGGGTGCAAAATGACACATGACCTGGACTTTTGTGTTTGTTTGCTTTTGCTGATAGTCATAATTTGGTGGAAGAGTTGTCAGATAGATAAAAGACTGGTAGTGGGGATTGTTGAAGGGGAGTTAACAAGCTGAGGGAGATTACTGAAGAAGATGCTTGGGGCAAGGAGCTTGCAACCAGTCATGGATGGGAGCAAGCTGAGGAAGTGTGAAGCATCAGTTCAGAGGAGTTGGTCTGCCTTTGGGAATTAAATGAATGACCATAAGGATGGAGAAAAATAAAACCAGAATATGATTATATGAACTGCCAGATCAGGCTCAGGAAGGTTGGAGGGTTTAGGTTGGACATAAGTGAGGCAGAAAGGGTCAGAATTTATTGGTTGATCAATAAGTCATTGCATACAAGCTATGTGAGACTCTCCTGAGAAAAAAATCATATGTGATTTGAAAATGGTTAGTCAAGGTGAAGCTGTGGAATTTTCAATATCCTTCTTTGGGCTGTGCAATTTCATGTATGGCGGCTGCTTTTAGTCATCTGCATTCAGGAAGAGGGAGCTCAATTAGGAGCAACATGTTGTGTTGGTACCTCAACATAAAGACTCTTCCCAGAGGCAGAGTCTCTGACCTGGTTTTTATCCAGAACCAGACAACCTTTCTTCCACCAGCAGATCTCTCTTACTGTTTTCTTTTTTCCTTCTTCTTAAGTCTTAGATTTGGCAGTTAACCAAGATGAAAAGTACCCCTCAAGATCAAAGTAAACAGTATTTAAGAAATCTTCTAAAAATGTTTGTTTCTGGAGGCAGGGGGACAAATGGCAGCTGTCTTTGAGCAGGGTTTGGTTCTACTAAGGGGCCTTTTGCAGGGTCATACCTAAAATAAGCTGGTCTTGTGCTCCAGGTGGCATTGGACTCACCTTTGTACCATGAGAATGTTGGGCCCATCAAATACTATTAAGGGAAGACAGACTTTGTAAATGCTAAAATACGTGCCCTGAAAGACTTATTTGGTATGACCTGTTCTAGTGCTGACAAGCTGTTTTCTTATTGATAACCTACCTCTTGTGTCCTGAAAAACGTGTGGTTCTCCTGCAGTCCAGTCATGATCTCTGTGACAGGAAAAGAGTCAAATCTGGAGTAGTTCAATGTTTTATATGTCCAGATAATCAGCTGGGTGAAGCCAGCAAAAGGATACTGCCCGTGAATTATACCAGAGTAAGATAATGATCCCGTGATGCAGCATCCCATCAATGTGGTTAAAATGCTTTACTCATGTTGAAATACTTTCTAGACCGAGCTTGAACACATTGTTTTAAGCATTCAGCTTGATCTGACTTGTTTACCTGTCTTGAAAAAATTACTCTGTGAGCAACTTGGTTTCTTCTGGCAGGTGTCTGAGTTGTTCTGGGCAGTAAGGACTTGACTGTGTGTGGTGTGTGGATTAGGGATGAGAATATGAGGCGACATTGCTCCTGGGCACATTATTTATTGTAAGCCTGTTGTCACATATACTTAGAGCTCCCAGGTTTAGCAGCTGCCCACTTCTGCTGGGACAGGTACTGGCTAAAGATGCCCATGGAGGAGACAGCCAGTGTCCACCAGTGCAGACCATGTGGTGCACCAGGTGAATAGCTGAAACAGCGGAGAGATGGAAAAGAACTAGGGAAAAACATGAGCATTGCTGAAGGTTTTTCTCTCTAGTCTTTAGCAAATAGCAACATTCACAGAATGTTTGGGATTGGAAGGGACCTTGAAAGATCATCTAGTCCAATCCCCCCACCAGGTTGTTGCTTCATTAACATCATCATTACCAACTTCCTGGACCACTGAGTTGAAACCACACATCATATTTACACTTCAAAACATTTATGTCCAGAAGTAAGGCCATTTTATTACATCTCTGCTTGTTATATCTGTTTACACCCCCTATCACATACCCAAGGGGTTATTGCTTTGGGGCATGGTCTTAAGAGTCAGGGAGATGTTGGGATGAAGGTTGATGATCCTAGAGGCCTTTTCCAACCTAAATGATTCTATGTTTGATGGCGTTATGCCACAGAATTTAGGTCAAGTTGTTGTCTCCTCACATGCCCCTTTTAATGGAGTTAAGAACTTGACTGTTTCATTGCTCATGTTACAATTATCAGGAACTTTTTTTTTCAGTGATAAAGGACTTTGAGAAACAGAATGTGAGCCAGCCTGAGCTTCATGTTTCTCATACCCAGGTCTGTGTGTGTTATGCAGTAATAGTACAGCTGTTTGGCTAATTAGCTGACTGTTTATCTGATTGACTCTCCTAAGAATCTGAAATGCTGTGAAATGGTGCAGAAAGAAAACAAAGTTTTCCAGATAACTCTTTGTACTGTCTCGTTGGAAGGGAAACTTCCAACTCCTTTGGCTCTGTTTTCTAAGCAAACCAGAAAGTGCTATGGAAACTCATGCAATAAGCTGGATTCTCAGCTGGGTTATATTGTCACAGAGAAGCATTTGAATGTTAAAAGTGTTACTTAACATTGGTGAGAAGTGGCATCCAAAATTTCTGTAAGCCCTGAGTTGTGCTGTTTCCGTTCCCTGTTTGTTAGATAAGACAGCACCAACCCTTCAGCCTCCTGGAATAGTGTGAAAATGGAATTTATTTAGTGCTTACAGAGTGCCCACGTGTTACAGAGCTGAACACCATAGGAAACCCCGTGAAGAAACAATTTTCTCTCTCTCCAAAACAGTGCACTGCAAATAGAGCCTGAAGACAGACAGTAAGCAGTGAAGGAAAAATAAAATGTTTACTTACTAGCTGAGCTTTGCCATCCTAATCACTGAGCAAGGCAAAGAGTCCATGGGAAAAGCTTTCTGGGTAGGCTGTGAAATTCAGAAATGAGCAGAAGGCTGAACCAGTGTGGTGCAGGCCAACTTATTCTTGCTATTTCCTAGCATTTGAGCATTAATGGAATCATAGAATATCTCTAGATTGGAAGGGACCCATAAAGATCATGGAATCCAACTCCTTGCTCCTCATAGGACTACCTAAAATTAAATCATATGACTAAGAGCATCATCCAGATGCTCCTTGACCTCTGACAGGTTTGGTGTCTTGACCACTTCCCTGGAGAGCCTGTTGCAATGACTGACCACCCTCTCAGTGAAGAACCTTTTCCTGATGTCCAATCTAAACTTTAATAATGCTGTATCAATAGTAATCATTAAACTGGACGTCGTGCTAATGAAGCCAGAAGGTCATTCAAGTCAATCTTACTGTTGTTGCAAGCAACAGCAGCAAAACCAGCCAATGAAATGTTATCTGTCATATCCTTAACAGGCCATTATAAGACAATTGGCATCTGTCTTCCTGCTGTCAGGGCTGCAGAGGCTGCCAGATGAAGAAGTACTGCACTTCTTCCATTATCAAGATGAGAGTTCTTTCTGTTAATCCTGTTTTTTGACATCTCCAAAGGGATATGACCTTGAGGAGGAGAGGCAGCCTCTTGGGTCTGTCTGGTCACTGTCACCACCAGACAGCTATGTAAATAGAAACCCCTCTTGAATGAACAGAGGCTGGGAGTTGATGAAAGAGAGTTCATAGGTTGCCACAGTTAGACAGCACGGGGCATTTGAACAACACAGAACCAAGAAAGTTCCCAGAGGAAACAGCTGTGAAATTTTTCATTTGGTTATGCAGCTGCTCAGAGTTTGTGTTCACTTGATCACTCACATAGAACTGGAGAACCTCCCAGATTGCCAAGAGGAAAAGGCGAGTGAAGGGGATGCTTCACCCATGAAGCACTTGCTCTACTGTTTTGTGTTAAATGGAGGAGAAAATCTAATGCAGCATACAAGGATGACAGCTTTGTACAACTGAAGCTAAGTACTTGATTTGTTGGGCAGTGCCATCTTTTGTATTTCTGGAAATAGAAGCCTACTAAAGATGGCAACGAAACAAACCCATAAAGGAGCTGAATGTGGAGGCCACTACTTGAGTAGTACTGGAATAATATCACCCCATCAGGCATCTCCAAGCATGCATTGGTTTTCTCCTTATGTTACTTTCTTTTCGTATGAAACCAGTGAAATGCTGAGTCAGATAAGAAAGGTAGCATTAGGTCTATAATTTTCTATAAATGTGTGCCCTGATTTGAACCATGATTTTGAAGATAAAGGAGACCTTGTCTTTCAGATATCACAGGAAGCAGTTAAAAGATAAAGAATTTTGAGTGCTGTCAGACTCATAATTAGGATAATAGTCATGTCTGTAAAGCACTAATGTTGTGCTTGGGTCAGAACGTGAAGAGCAGAGGAGGCATTTCCTGGGGATGCATATAGCCTGAGCTGATGGTTCAGGAATCTGCTTCCACATCTGCTTTTCCCAGCTAAGTGTGGAACTCATGTAAATTTTAAGTGTCTATTTAAAGCAGAACTAATATTTGAAGTGATTTAGGAAATGCATCTAAGGAGACAGAGACTGGACTTTACAGACTGCTGTAGATACAGAAAATATGTCAAATAAATAATTTGTCCTGTAGCTAAGAGATTCTCAGCTACTTGTCTAGAATAAATTTCAAGATTCAGATGTCTACATTTAGACATTTGTATTGTAGCTGCATAACATCAATACCATAGCTCTGGTGATGATCTAGTCAATACTAGGGCCTAGAAGAGTTCAGCCCAGGCTCAACCTAACACCTGCATTTGGTCTGCTGAACCATTCTCTACATCCATTGACCATGATGGGAGCAATGACACCTAGGTCACATAGCAATCACTCCTAAAGTTTAGTGAGATGAACTTGTCCACAGCGATGGAGCATAAAACTGTTCCCTGATACCCTGGAGATGAGAACATGCTGACCTGGAGCCAGATGCTTATTTTGTGGAGCAATGAAACACTCTCTGTTCAAAGGAAGTATTGCTGCTGTTATACTGGAGTCACCAGTCAGGCAGGATAGGGCTGCTCTAAGATTTTTCATTTGAGTTATTGACAATGCTCATAGTCTGTCAATATATCTCATGAGGAGAGGCTCATCCTTCTACTTTATTTATACAACTGTTGTATCACTAAAGAAAGTTGGTATCTATACCAGTTGGCCCATTGTGTGGACCAGAAAAAGAGGTCAGGGCAGTGAATGACAGCAGGACCAGAATAACGTTTTCTCCAGCATCTGTGCATGGCAGGGTTTGGTCAATGTCACCCAACACAGTTCTCCATGATACTGATATGTGGAAAAACTACCTTGGGGAATCTGCATTCTGGACCATTTGAAAGCTGTCTTTTAATAAACAGGGAACACCTGATGATCTGAGTTATCCATGAACTTGGGCTGATCCCCACACTCTGATGTGTTTAGTCAGACAGTATTTCCCTGTGGTCTGTCTCCTGGAGCAGTGTTCTGATCATTGTCTTCTTCCCCAGTGCTGGTCAGTCTGAAGTGGAGTGAGGAAGTGAAACATGGCACTTTTCCTTATTGAATGACTGTTAGTTTTCTAGGAATAACAGTGCTATGGTGGGAAATGTTTAGTTTTCTGCGATACTTCATCGCAACGGTATTTCTTAGTAATCCTCTTTCTCTCCCCAGATCTATCATCTCATGGTCTTTTTTGCTTTTCTTACAGGAGGAGCTGGGTATTGCCTGTGAGTTGCTGGAGTCAGACTTCCTCAAGTGCAGCGTGGGGTTTCCTTTCATGAGATCAAAATCTAAGGTAACGTTGTGATATTTGTGTTTGTAGAGTGATGGACCCCATTCACCTCTTTGTCTCCCAAGAAATGTCCAGAAAGGCAACTACTCTGTTAAAATGACTGATCCTTTCTGTAGCTTTCTAACCCAGGTAACCCAAGCCCTTCCCAGTTATGGAGGGTAGCTGTCCTTTTCCCATCAGATAAAGCCATAGAGCTGCAATACAATGCTCTTGAAAAATGATGGCAAGAGTTGCAGCTACAAAAATCCCTGCTAAAAACTGGAAAAAGACTCTCCGTCTTATTTATGTTGTCTTATTCTGGTTTTACTGTTGTCTTATCTCACATTAAAATGCAACTGAATTTGTATGAATCACAGTGAAAATGTCTTAATGACCTTTTCATGCTGTGGTCTCCTGTAGGCTTTTAAGGAGGATTTTGTTCAGTAATAGAAGACAAACTCTCTCACATTGTTTAGAAATCCAGCTGGGTTCTTTCTGTCCCTAAAATGAGCTGTATAAATGACCGACTCAGAAAGGTGAGAAGATGGGGAATAATTTCAGGATGAGCTGAACAAAATGAGTCTGAAGTTTTTCAGAAAATTTCCATTTCAAAAATTAATCCTTTCCATTTCAATTGACATATCCTTTGGCCCAATGTGAAATTTTTTAGTCTGTGTGTTGTATTGATGGTAACTTGGTCTTTTGAACCACTTAAAAAGATTTAAAATGGAGTGGAAAAAATAAATGTAGTAGCAAAATATTATGTGGAATATAAGAATTTCAGTGGTTTGCTTCAGAATTACATAGTTGAAATTAGCATGAATTTGGAAACTCTTTCACTTGGCCAAAAACTCTTTTGGAGTTGGGTAGAAAAGTTGTTGCGTGGAGAAGTTAATATAGTGCTACAGTCATCATCAAAGTAGATTCTCTTTTCAAACTGAAATTGATTTTATGCATTTTGATGGGTGGCCTGAATGCTACTTTAGCTTGTGCTGGTTTCTCCAGGTCCCTGTGAAGGCCCATGGCCTGACCTTTATTCCCCCAAAAGATGTATTACCAACAAGTAACATATAGACTGCTGCTGAGGTAGTTTCAGGTAACGATCCCCTTATACTGAAGGACTCTTCCAATGGCAGATGATCTCTTCAAGAAGTATCATAGAATCNGGGAGAATCACCTCCCTCAAATATCTTTGAATGGCAAGTCTAGTAAAGGCCTTTTCACAAAGAAGGAAAAATCAAACTCTCTAGTATTGAACAGAGACACAATTGCTGAGCTTTCAAAGCAGTACAGGAAGCTCTCTTACACATACCAAAATATGCTACTTTTATACAGCTAGGCCAGTAAAATCTGGGTGACACAGAATAAATGCATTTTTAAACAATATATGCTGTCTCTAAATGCCACTTTTCCTTTGCACAGTATGAATTCAGTGTGATCTTTGACACAAGCCACTTGTCTGGGCAGGAGGAAACGCTCACCTTCCTTGTCACTGCCCAAAGGTAAGGAAATCTCTCTCCATCTTTATGACTTGGATACTCTTTGTCCCATAAGTGTGCACTTGCATGTGCTTGACAGTTGTGTGATATTAGTTGTAGACACATGTATGTGTAGTAAATGAGGTCAAATTACTGGTACTAAAGGCGTGTATTTTGATAATATAGAGGAACCATGTGATGCAGCCTCCCGAAAAATGAGGTAGGATCATACTTATGCTTTCTTTGCGAGGCAGTTGCAGTTCTGAAGGAGCATTTTGTGTTCTCTCAGTTGGAAGGCCTTTGTCTTTCTGTGCCCATCCCTTTGGGCCCTGTATCAAGCTCAGCTCAGCTGTAGTTGACTGTCAGCACCAGGCAGACCCATTTGTTCCAGCATTTGAATGAAATAAGCGTGCTTGGATGCAAACCAAAAAAGATAAATGCTTTCATCAGATGGCATGGGATCTCACTGACAGTTTCCAAAGTTGCATGTCTATTTTTTCCCCCTCTGGATCTTCACTGAGCTATGACAGACTGCATGAAACAGCTGATAGGGTACTTCCCTAAGGGTGCTTGGAGCAGGCTTTGAAGTAGATTGATGCCAAGTATGCATACATAGGGATTTTATCTTGGGCACAATAAAAGGTGTGCCTTCTAAGATGATGCACCCCAAAAAAAGCAGACTCCATGGGTGGCACTGACATTGGCACAGCTGGGTTAACCTGGGCCATGAAGTGCTGCTCTGATGTGCTGGGTGTGTAATTGGTTCTTACTTCCACTTACTGGGTGAGTGGGCCAACTTTGTACCCTCCTGTGTCAAAATCAGGATCTCCAGCCTGAATTCTCCTCCCCAGTTTGAGGACACCTTACCAACTGGCTGGAGATGAGAGATGAGATGTAGCACTTGCTGAGTGATTGCTCTCATAAGGCGTAGTCCTCCCCTGCAGTAACAGCTGTAGGTGGGAACAAGATCCTGCAGCACGTGGGGCTGGCATGAAACACTGAAAATGAGACCTTACATCAGAGAGGCAAGACCATGTCTTGCACATTGGAGAAGCTTTTTTTCTCCACAAGAAGTTCATCGTGTGTTCAGATGACTCTATGATTCTTCTAGGTCAGGGAGATGCATCAGTATCTGCTAGGTGAATGCCAGCTGGTGCAAAGATGGGTCAGCACTGCTTTAAATTTGCCCAGCCAGTGTTTTCCAGCTTGTACCACTCATCTCCCTGCCTTGGATAGCACACAGGGCTTTCCTTTGTAACCTCACTCCTCACATTTCTGTGCCCTGCCTGTGAGAAGGGTTAGTCAGTGCCTTTAGGTGGAGCAAAGAAATAAATAGTAGTTTGTACACATAGTGCGAATGCTCAGAGGGGTTAAGAGAAAGTTTCTTATTTCAGAAGAATGGATGGGAGGACAGTTGTGTTTTGAAGGATTCATTTGAACCTCTAAAGACAACAGTGCAGATCCCAGTGCTGATTGCCCTCATTTTTTCTCTGACTTTTGGGAAATTGCTCATTTCTCTCGCTGTCAAATAAGTGTAATAAAATCTTTCTACCACAAGAGTTTCAGGGAGCCCTGGGGTAAAGTCGCTGATAAGGAAACAGAGAGGATGTGTCTGTGCTGTGGCCAGACAGGAATGAGTGGGGATATTGTTTCCACACAAAACTGGAGCTGGTGTGGCAGAAATGGCTGAATACAGGGAAGCTGTGCCATGCTGTCATGGGAGAGTAAGTATTGCCCTTCAAGTGGCCGCTTAAGCCTGTCTCTTGAAGCTGCAAATTTGGCAGTAGCATCTGTAACAAGAGACTGGTTCAGTAGTGGGAGAGGTCAACTGGAGAAAGAACTGAACATTACATTTACTCTTTTTGTTTAAAAAATCCCAAACCTAATTCTGTGCTCCCTGACATGAACTATTTTTCTAGACCTAGATTCATTGAGCTGTATTCACCTTTTCTGACAGCACCTTTGCCCCATTTGAACCAGATAAGCACAGACCCATGAACCTGTGTGGAATTCTACTTGTTTATTCTGCTTGCCACCATGGTGTCTCAGTATTTGTGTTGGATGAGAATTGTCTCCATTTTGGACTCTTTGAGCCTATTCAGAGAAAAAGCTTTTATTAAGTGTTTTTCTTCCTGGGACTGAAAGTTTGTGGGTTTTTCCATCTGGGCCATAGTTTTATTAGCAGATATGGCCAATGTGTCAGTGGCAGAAAGCTGAGCTGTATCTATGCATGTATGTAGCCAACAGGCTCTGGTTTTGTAATCTGAGCAGCTCATCATCTGCATGGTATCACTTGGGATGTTGCTGCCTGCTGTTGCCTCAGTGATACTGCCCTCAAATAAATAGGATCATATCTTTTGTTTTGCCAGTTTGATTTGTGAGTAAATCCAATGAGCTGCAAGGCAAAAGTGATTCCAGAATCAGTGCAGGAGCAATTGGAAGTATATGTAACATGTCTTCCAAGATTGTTCTTCTGAGCTATCACCCACCAAGCAGACTCACCATCAAAATTAGAATAATTACAAGATTTCATGTTGGACGTGCCTTTTGGGAACCTTTCCCAGATTTCATACGCAAGTGTTCACACTGAAATAAACTGACTCAAAGGAGAGGTGATTGGTCACTTTTCTCTTTCCTCCTGCTTCTGACCAGTTGAGGCAACTGCCTTTGAAAGTGTAAAGTAGAAGTGTTTTCATTTTGGCAATTAAGTACAGGGAGAGGAGATGGAACTGCTGAGAGGTTACAGCCAGTTC
>VYZX01007707.1:483391-515041 GCA_013401335.1 Brachypteracias leptosomus | reverse complement strand
ATGCTGACAAGGATGGGAAGGACTATATAGTTTTGAATAGCTGTTAGAAAAACAAGGCAAAAACCTTAAATCTTGTGTTTAAGTTGTTTTTCATGGCTGTTGTATCTCTGATGGCTTACTCGAAGGAGATCCAGCTGGGTGGTGTGGTCTTGGGCACTGTGCTAATAAATACTTGCAGGGTTTGCACCCCTTTTCCCCAACAATAGGTTTAATTTCCCTTCATATTATGTGATGTTTTTCTTCTACTTTACAGTTTGTAGATATTTCAGATTGCTGTTGTAAGACCTCTTTGCATTGCAGGCTGAAGAGCAGTAGTAGGCAAGTATGGGTTTGAGAGATGTCTTCATGACACGCTGACATAAGCTGAGTACATGGTCAGTAGGAGTCTAATACTTGACTTTTTGAGCACCTCTGACATGTTAATAAGTGTTATCCAGGCAAATCCTGTCTGGGATAGTGGTTATCCCTTCTTTACAGATAAATAATTGAAACACCAAATGGTTTGCCTGAGGTCACACCGGAAATTTGTGTCAGAGCCAGGCCCTGAACCCACGTCTCCCAAGTCTTACTCTTGTAACAGGAAAAGCATCCTACTCTCTTCCCTCCTGCCTCTCCCCCACTGAGTTTTTATTGACTGAAAAGAGAGCTAAAATCATGGGGCTTTTCATCTTTCCACAGACCAAATATACTTAAACACCCTCTAAAAGCAGCAGATTGGAATGAACTTTGGAAAATGGGTTAGAACAGCTGTTTTTCAACAACATTTTTGCAAGCATAGTCATTTAATATTTCAAGCTTTTGCTTATTCTGGATTTCCCAGAATCTAGACTGCAGTAAAGGTGATAACATCCTTTCAGACAGTGCAGGTGGTTCTCTAATTACATCTTTATACCTATAATCCAGTCGTTCTAGGTGTCAGCATTGCCAGACCTTTCAGAATAGCTGTCATTAATACAGAGGATTTGGAACCCAAACTGTTGATACAGCATTTGGGATTTGATTAATTCATGATTTATTTTTTTTTTTTAAGCTAATAATTCATTTGCCACTTCCCTGGTATACAGTACAGTAGTGAAATTTATGGGTGAAAATGCATAGTAAAAGCACTAGAGTTTGTGTCTCGATATATACCACACAAGATAGTGCCAGGAGCTAATTCCTTCATGTTGTGTTGACTGATCTAGTCCTTCAGGCATAAAAATTAATAAAAAAAAAAAAAAAGGAAGAGAGTCACATATGGGCCCCTGGAACGGTCTGTATCTCTGGGAGNTGGCCCCCTGGAACGGTCTGTATCTCTGGGAGGTGTTAATAGGAATTATTATCTTGCTGCTCTTAGAGGAAATGACAGCCCTCATGCTTCCTCTGTTCCTGTTGCTCTAAGCTTTTGGCTTTATTGCAGAAACTGCTTTAAGATTTTCTTCCAGAGAAATTCAGGTCACAGAGATGTTTTGACATTTGGAGTTCTGCCTTAGAGATGTTCAGATGCTCTTCAAGGGGTCTTGGGAGTTTCTGCAGCACTTCCCCCAACAAAACCCCTAATATATAAAAGAAACAAGTCAACAGTAAAAGCCAGAAGTAAAAGGAAATGGATAATTGAAATAAAACCAGAGAGAAAAAAAATAACTTCCTCTCTATCAGAAATTTTAAAACAAAAGGAAGTGCTAATTTTACAAGTTATTTTATCTAGGGAATTTCACCACTGACATTGATTTTTACGTGGTAGATCCTCAAATTCTGCAGTGGTAAATGATATTTTAGAAGCAGATAAGACAAATCTCGTGTTTGGTTTTGTGTATTTTTGTATTTGCTTTCAGGCAGATGTTTCAGCCAGGTTAAAAACATAATAAAATGCAATACCTCAGCTTGTTGGTAGAAGTATAGTGATAGGAACAGTACAGGTGATGACACAGAAGAACTTCACCCAAGCAGAATACATTAGTGTTAACAGAAACGTGTATTCTCCAGTCTTCAAGCCATCGATTATCTATTTTTCCACAAAGGAAAACAATGCTCATTATACTTGTGTGTGTTTTGGTTTTGAACTGAAAGATTAGTAATTTCCTTTGGGTATCCAGCTAATTTGGAGGGCAAGAGAAGCGCTACTTGACTTGCCAGCCAAGGAGCTGCTTTCCAGGGCATCCAGAAAGACTTTCACAATGGGAGTTCCTACCAAATTAACCAGGGTATTTCCTGGAGCTGTTGATAAATTAGCAATGTGTCCGGGATTACTCTGATGCTGGCTTTATGGAACTGGATCAGATTGTTGCCTTCCTATTTATTTCATTTCCAGTGAAGGTAAACGTAATTATGAGGAGCAAGGGACTAACAGTTGGAAACCAAGTTTGTCTGTTTGAACTGGAAGCCAACTGCAGTGCAAGCAGATGATCCTCACTGCTCCTCTGGAGGGACCAAGCTCTGCAAGGCTGCCAAGTCATTTAGACTCCAGTCAGACAATTGTCACCAGAATCAAAGATGCCCTGGGTCTTAACCAGAACAAGTGCCATGTGTGCTTGTGGGTTTTTGGAAGGAGCTTCTTCTGCTTCATGCATCCTACAGGTCAGTAAGCACTGACTTTTAAGAGCCTGTTTAAGTGAATCGTAGAATCATAGAGTTGTCAGGGTTGGAAGGGACCTTAAAGATCTAGTTCCAATCACCCTGCCATGGGCAGGGACACCTACCATTAGATCAGGTTACTCAGAGCCCCATCCAGCCTGGCCTTCAAAATTTCCAGGAATGGGGCTTCCACCACCTCTCTGGGCAACCTGTTCCAGTGTTCTCACCACCCTCATGGTGAGGAACTTCTTCCTAACATCTAATATGAATCTACCCACCTCTAGTTTGGACCCAATCAATACCAAGGATATAAAGAACTGTGTTGCTATCATTGCTGAGATAAGAATCTTGTTGGAAAGTGAGATGCACGTGTTGCAAAACAGTTTTTCCAAATAGTTTGCAGCCTAGGCAATGAAGTAAAAGGGAATTTGGAGGAAGGAGGGAGAAGGAAAGAAATACTATCATCTTTTTTTTGTAAGAAACTCCCACCCTGCATGTAACTTTTGGTATCTAAGTGTAGTAATGACTGGTTTAGTAATTGGTAGTAATAGAATATTTAAAAATTACTATGTTCTTTTACTCTAGTAATTAATGGAGAATAGAAACAACTGTGGAGAAGCACTTTCTGGTCTCCACTGACAAAACAAAAGCCATCTAGTGTCCCTGAGCTTCCCTAGGCATCTAGGTGTAGACTTTGAGAATTCTCTCCAGAGAGCAAAAAATGGATTAAACCTCAGTCAGGTGAATCCAGCTCCCATTAACCTTGAGTGTGCCAGTTAGCTCATGCCCCTAGTTCCTGGTGCAGTGTTCCCATCACTTTTAGATTAGGGAGCAGCAAAATAAAAATCCTTCTCTTGGAAGGACAAACAGAAGTCCTCCAGTTGTCCTGTTACACTTGGCATATTCCCTTCACACTTGTGTCTGAATGGGTGAGATCTGGATTGTGCCTTTATGAAAGCAGTGTATCAGTAAAATGTATAAAATAAAAACTGAGTTGGAAATTAATTAACAACACAGAGGAGTTGAAGAGAGTCCCTTTCCCAAGTTGCCTTTTAAGTTAATGGCAGCCTGAGCATGGGGCTCTAGAAGAGCCTGTCATGTTCAATAAAGAAAACTGTTGAAATAAACATTATTTTTTTTTCCTGTGAACATTGAAACAGAAAAAGTAAAATGGAGCCAGTCCCAGAACCACAAGTCCTTCCTGGCTGATGACAGGTTACATTTTTAAGGGCAGTTTTGTGCAGCACTCGTGTCATTTTTCTTCCTGGCATTTGCATGGTAATGTCTAGGAAGACATTAAGGGGAAGAGTTGAAGCTTGCTGTCTCATTCCATGAAAGCTCCCAGGCTGCTTGAGGTTTCTTCCCTTGTACAATGAAAAAGACATCTTTGCAGTCTTAAAACCTTAAATGTAATTTTTTCTTATTATCTGTAGGTTGTTATCCTCCAAAGTATGAATAAGATGTTTTGGCCACTGTACTGCTGATGCATAAGACCATCAAGGAGGACTTCAGAGCTTTCTGAAGTGCTGGTAGTGCAGGAGTGCTCCTTGAAGCATATGTTGAGATTGTCAGGCCTATTATTGCACAGAGACAAACCTGTGTATCATTAACATTACGTAGAAAACTCTTTCTTTGTTGGCACCCGGTTTAAACTTGTTTAGTTTGTCTTTTGAAGTTTCAGGTCTTGGCTCTGAAAATATATACATAGACCCAGCATGTGAAGATGTAAATATTTGCTGATAGCACTTAAAGTAGCAAAATATTTCTCCAGCAGCAATTTATGCTGCTGCTTGTTGCCACCGTTGATGTAAGAATTGTATAGGAACATTTTGGACTTACAGCAAGATTTCTTTTAGCCCTTTGTATTAGTCACCCCCCTGTAGTCTCCTCATTTCAGTGATTGTTATACACACGCTGACATACACATATTTTGGCACCATAATTAAAGGCATAGCTAGATTGCTGGAGGAAATTATTCATTTCAGGGAGTGTATTGTACAGAAACTTGCTGACCTTCCCGCCTCTCTCACTTTAATTGCTTCGTTAAATAACTGTTCCAAAACATTTTGCTTAGGCAGTTGGGGGTGTTCTGCCCACCCCTGATCTCGAGCATCTCTGAGATAGCAACTGAATCTAGCTTTGCCTGGGAGCCCTCCTACTTTCAGGAGAAACCAGTGCATCTGCCTGCACCCAGGATGGCTGTGAGGGGAGACAGGACCTCGATGCCATGGTCCAGCATGGCACAGTCCCCTCTAGAGATGGGAAGAAGGACCCCAAAGCAGCTGAGAAAGAGGTCTCATAAACATCTTCCTAATGTCAGCATGACAAACTGAAGATCTTTCAATAAAGAGGAACTTAACTCTCATTTAAGTTTTCATTGTTATACAGGAAAGGTTGCCTGGCCATAAAATTAAGTTCTTTCCTGAGTTGGGACCTTGAAATAAATCTAAAGGGGAAGAAAAAATCATGGCATATTTGCTTTACAGGAACCATCTGTGTCACTCTACAAAAGCTGTGTCATGGATAGAGTTCACTGCATTTACAGTGCTTCAAAATCATCTTTTCATGCATTGCTGGATAGTGCCTTGAGGGTGCAACAAAACTACTTACCATGGCAGAAAGTTTTCTGTGACTTCCTAGTTTGGATTTGCAGGTGAAACCAGATTTGAACAAATTTTCTGACGTTTTCTATGTGTTTTGACCAGATCTTCTAGCAATGAGAGTGCTGTAGCATTTGCATAAGCAATGAACTTATTTGAAAATGCTGAAGAGAATATTCATGGAAAATATATTGAATGTAGAAAAATAATTTGATCTTTCGAGAAAAACTAGTGCTGTAAAAATCAAGGCCATGAAAACATAGAAAAAATGCAACCTTTTTGAAGGAGTGTAGGAATTGCATCCTTTCACCATCTTCCCATTGGTGAAACCGTTCCTGCCAAAAAACAATGAAGGAGGAAATTCAGGGAAGAGATGATTGATTCATTCTTTTAGCAGACATGCCTCTTTTAAATACTCAGATTCATTCCCTAGCCTTTTTCTTCTATAAATAATGTACAAGATTCATGGTTTAAATGTAGATTTGGAAACCAAGAAAGGAAAGGTTAAAAACAATGGTATCTACATGTATAAGCTCTACCTCCCATTTGACAGAAGAAGGGTTTACCCCCATGTTCATGTATCAGAGTGGAAATAAGTGTCTTTTGTAGGATTTCTCTCTTCACTTTGAAAGTACATCATTCCAGTCTTGTGCAAAGCAATGAATCACATCAAAATTATCAATAAACCATTCCTTGGGGAAATGAGAACCCTGAGGATGTCTTGGAAACAAAGGACATCTTCTGCCTAACTTAAAAGTACAATCCCCCCACCACCCATCTCCTCAGGAAGTTTTTTTTAATGGCTCATTTAATCTTCAGCTGTCTACAATAGATCAGCAATATCATCCTCTTGAAAGTCCTACCTTCTCTCCACTGCCTCTAAAGTGAGCTTGGATCTCAGAGCTGGTCTTAGATACCTTTCCAATACGTTCAATTATCTGCTGTAGTGAAACATCTCACCTGAGTTATTTGAGCCCTACAGGGAATGTGTTTGTCTGCACAGACTTCAGAACTTTTCATCCTAACATTAATACAACCCATGAGGAAAGTCCAGCAATTAGGTAAAGAAAAAAATGTAGACTTATATTTGTTTTAAGCACCATAGGAAAGGATGTAGAAGAGGATGTGCTGGAGACAAGTAGAACATAGATGAAGGAGCACTGATCTCATGGGCTTTTTAAATAGAGACAAACCTATTTGCCACCTCATATGTTGATAAATGATTTCACAGTTCATCCTAGGGAAAGCAAATGTAGCTCTCAGTGACTATCTTGGATTTCAACTGTTAAAGATTGATATATAAGGAGCACATGAATGTTAAAGGTAAACTGGTTTCCAGGTAAGGTGGTGTTCATTCATTCTTACCTGAACTTTCAGTGCACCTCACAGTTAAATCATACAAGTGGTTGGTCTTTCTTCTCACTGTGTACATGTGGCAGTACCCTCTGTCTAGGAAAAACCCCACTTGTCTTGTAAGTCAGGAGCTTGAAATCAGAAGATCTTTGCTTTTCTTACTAAACTGGGTAGGCAGCATTAGTTCTTGAGAGTAGTGCTCCTGGGATTGCTGCTAAGTACATGCAAAGTGGCTGCAGGGTCAACCAGGCAAATGTTGTGGGAATTGTGCTGATCAAAACCAGTTAACAGGTTATTTAATTAAGCTGTGGGGTTAAGTGCATCAGAAAACCATCTACAGGCGTTGCAATCAGGTTAGCACAGATTTGTGCCAAGCATGCATCTGGTGTTCTCTTTTTGGCTGGAGGAGCAGAAGCCAAAGCTATGGTGGAGTTCTTCTCTACGCTGATTTAGTGCTTTAGCATCTCCATTTTGCTGTTTAAATCTTCTACATGGCCATGCATATTTACCTACTGGGTCTATGGATTTTCTTACTAGCATTGCTATTTTTAGTTGCAATCTTTCAAGGGTTGTGTAAAATGGGTTAATTTTTTAAATTCTTTTCTGTTGTTTCAGTGGCTCTTAAATTTATTGCCAGAATCAACAAAACCACTCTGATTCAAACATGTTTCATTATCTGTGAATATTAAACATTTTTGGCATATGGAGCAAGTACTCAGATAACATATTTACATAACTTATTTGTCTACTGTTGAAAGTCTGACCTTGTCTGGAATTTCTTGTCAGTACCCTTTTTTTTTTCCTCAGTGTGACATGTTAGCTTAACCATGCCTATCAATTCATCGCTGTTCACCTACTAAAGGCTGAATCAGTATCTCTGAATCAGGACACACATATACATTTTTTCCCTGATATTAGGATGAATGTGCTGTGGTTAGCAACAAAGACAAACAAAAGTGCATCTGTTATTTATTATCCACTTTGCAAACTTGAACCACTGATTAAGCCTGTGTACATAAATAAAGCAGTAAAAAAAAAAATAAGAAGAAGAGGAAAGGAGAAATATGTAAAAACTATCTGGCAGCAATTTCAAGAAGACTATGGCCAAAATGTCCTTTGGAGCCAGCATAGCCCAGGGCTGATGAGAAAGGCATCCATTTCAGTGTTAACAATTTTGTGAAGCTCCTGACCTGTGTTCAGACCTTGAGCATGTTTCCTGCAGCTAAATTCGCTGTTCCAAATATCTTGTGTCTCATGATGTTTTCCCTGAGCTTGCCCCCGTGCTTCTTCTGTGATCAGACATGGGTTTGGTTCCATGACACGCACTCATGGCTGGATTCCACCTTCATGCTTGCTTTGTGTCAGCTTAATTCTACTGGCTTCCGCGCTCTTGGTGATGATTTAGCTCAAGAGGGGAATCAGGCTTGTTGGAAGAGCCTGGAAACTTCAAGTTTTAATACCCTGTCTGTAAGGAATAAGCTGAAGAGACACATTTGCTCACCTGTTTATCTTGCAAAATGCCAATCATTAAATGTGGGATTAGCCCTTGATTCTTATGTGCAGCAAGGAGATTGTACTTCATGCTTCCTTGGAAGCTACAACTAGTTTCCCCTTGTTATTCAGTCTTATTCTTCCAAGAGAATCTTCTGTCACATGCATACACTTAACCCTTTGCCAACTGCTAATTTCCACTTCCCTGTGCTTGGTCCTCAGCTGACCATCCCAGCCCCCTGTTTGGAAATTGTTTTTTTTTATTTCCCTCTCCCAGGTTGATGCCTGGAAAAATGGAGGGTCTCACCTTTGGTGCATATTAAACAGGTTGAGGTTTATCTAGAAGGGACCACTGGCTTTCAGTCCACCTGTGAAGTTTGTTACAGGCAGTGTGACCTCAACTCTTAAAATGTTTGCTGACAAACCCCAAAATTTCTTAAAGGCCCCAAAGGCTTGCTGGAAATTGTCATGTTATGAGAGTAACTACAGATGAGTAGAAATGATGTTACGAGTACCCTGAAGGTGGGGGCCAGAGCTGAGAGTAGAAGGGAAATGTGCTGAGGCTGCATGTGTATTATTTCTCCTAGAAACTACAACCCCCCTAAACCCATGGCTGATTTGAATTAGAAATGCAAGAAGTGTTTTCTTGGCAGGCCAGGGAAACAAATGGTGGTTGTCCTCCTTGCACTGGTACCACCTTGTTGAAGTGCCAAGCTCAGCCCAAGTGTTCTCATAAAACCCTACACGTGCAGGGAAAGTCAGAGAGGGTGATCCCTATGTACATAATAAATCCAGCATGCTGTTCCCATACAACCCTATTAAATATCTTGCAGGTTTTTAGGATGTGATGTGTGTGGACTGTACACAGTATGTTTTACATACAGCTATTTCACTCCGAAACATCCTCCTGCCACCTTTTCTTCAGGGTGGTGTCATCCAATATGACCAAAAATCATTGCACTTTATGAGTTTGCCCCTGCTCAGTAGGACGTTTCAAGAATTCAGAGCCTGCTAAAGTCATCCTGTGGGAATTTCTTCCTCAGCAGAAACAGCATTTTTAAAGCATGAAGTAATGCACATGCTTTCTCCAGCAGCTATGTCTTGTCTCTGAGAAGCTTAGTAGTTTGTGCTGACGACAAAAAGTTGGCAGAGGAACCCATTGTATAGGCTGTCCTATTTAAATGTCATCTCTCAGGCATGTTTATGGGCTCTTTAAGGGGACAACAACATCCAGTAAATTGACAGAACTAGAAACTAACTTGTCTGTGAGCATGTGGCCATTTATGAGTATTTATTTATTTAAGGGGTATTCTGCTTTTCTGTATCATGATAGATTAGTAATACTATCAACCTTTGCAGAGTTATGGTGACCTTCAGAGACCTGCTATGCAAGGGGCCATCTACAGTCTGTGTAGTACAGATGTTCTGGCTTGCATCTCTTCATGTTTATGCATGTTGCAACTACGTGCATAGTTGAATACAATAGGAGAGCACACACATAGATATGCTCATGAGTAAGTGATTTTTCAGTCCTTGGGTTTTGGATGTCCAGCTAAAACTCTAAAAGGTGGTGATTTTTAAGTGTCACATGTCCACCTTCTGGAAGCTGGCCTGTTGAGTGTCTAAGTGGGGCACCCAACAATAAAGTCTCATTATGGAAAATCTTAGGTAGCTTTTCTGGCATCCAGTGATATTCAGGAATACAGGTGAGATCTGAATTCAGGCTTTAATCACTCTAATATTCCACAGTGGGAATATCAGAGTTTGGGATTTATTTTTTTTTTAACTTTCTTTAGCTTAGGGATGAGTGGTTTGACAAAATACCTTTGAACTTGAGATAAAACACTAGAAAAAAAAAAATACACGTGATGTGTTGATGTTAGGTGTTCTGCAGTCTGTGACAAGATGATGCTAGAGAATGGGAACATCCCTACACATGCACAGCCTGGTAAAAAGGAACTGTTGTCAGTAAAAACTTCTGTGGGAAAATTTTGCTTCTACACCTTTGGAGTCGTTACCCTTTGCAGAAGTTCAGCTGGGCTGCAGACCAAAGTGTGCTCCTTAGAGTGCTTCTTTACTAGCATCTTAATTCAGTCCAGAAGTGAGCTTTTAAAGCAAAGTCTCCAGCCCTCCCCATGCAGGGAGCTGTGGTTCACATCACAGAGTGCACAAACTGAATTCCCTTTGAGGTAAAAGGAACACAAAGGAGCACTTGAAGAGTGCACTGAACGCTCATTTGTGGCTGCAGCTCATTCAGGCCACAGGACCAGGCTCAGAGTTAGGTTAGAAAATCACTTAATATGGATATCAACTGCAATGCAGTTAGCCTGGTTCACCTTTTTGTTCAGCCTACATTAGGAGATCATATAGACTTTGTCTGCATCTGTCTAGATATGGATTTTAAGTACACTTCCAGGACAGGATATTTAACTGTATTGCCAGTGCACCAGACCACGAATTATTTTATGCAGGACTTAAAATGGTTAAGTACCTTCTGGAAAACAGAATGAAACAACCTTCAGCAGTGACAGCTCTGACACAGCTGCTTGGAAGTCCGTCCTTGGGAGGCTTCAGGGCTGCTTCTGCTTGGTACCTCACCCAGGACAGGGTTTTTTGTTTCCCAAGCTGCAGTTTTAATGTAGGATTTAAGAGAGCTTCCCTCTATCCCTGTTCCCCCTGCCCCAGTTTTGTTGTTGTTTGTTTGTGTTAGGAACTGGATGTTGATTTTTCTCTGTGGCTTCTGTATAGTTCCTGTACTGAGTACAGAGGCAACTCACATCTCTTTCCACATCCTCTGCACTGCTCTGAAAACCTCCCTCTGCTATTTCTGTGAGGTGTTAGATCCTAGGTCCTGGGAAGATCAATTTGGGGGTAGTCTTCTGTTTATAGGCTGCTGAGACAACATGGAAATGTACAAAAAAGCACTAGTATGTCACGTACCCTGAAACTCTTAAGACTTTCTCAGAGACCCTGGCTACCAAGTTCAGGCTTACTCCTCTGAAGGTGCCTTTCTCTGTTTCAGCTAAAATGTTTTAAAAAGGATGAGGTATGTAGCCAAGCTTCAGTTTAAGAACAGATAATCATTTAGAGAAGAAAGGATCAGATTTATGTTGCTTCATGTCAGATAATTCCTTTTAGTCTTGTGAGATATCTCTGTGTTGGTTTGTTCTTACACTGTATTTGTACAGGATGTAAAGCAGGACTATTTGGAGAGTATGCCAAAAGCTGGGATGGTGCAGAAGCTCATACTGTCCTTTCTGTATCTCTTGCATGAATCTAATGACAGTTGTCCAAGTGTCTGATAATTCAAACTTCCAGGAAGAAAGAGGAAATACTGAATAGATCTTGACTTTTTTGCTGTTCTTGATTTAACATAAACCTTCTGGTTGGTCTGGATCTAATTCCCATGTGAAAGTTCAAAGAAAATAAATATCAGTGGGCTTTTGTGAATCTCCTGCCTATAATAAACAATGAAAACTCATTCCAGGTGAGCTGGAGAAATGGAGAACATCATAGTCTTAATTTTCAGTTGATCCCAAGGAGACTGTAAACTATAGGTGGCTACCTGTGCCTGTAGCTGATGGGAATATAGGGGCAGATTATGTAAAGACAGGTTATGAATACGTACTTCAAAGAACAGATTATGAAGAGCTTGTGGGCCAGTGAGGCAGAAAAGGTTTATCTTACCAAGAGACATAGACATCACTTGTCTGGAAATAGCACTTAAGATCTAGACAGACCTTTGGGGTTTATTTCTGTTTTGGCAATACTTGGGCTAACTCAGCTATAAACGGTTTAATGCAGAATCAGACTCAGCATGCAATAATTTCATATCTCTAACAACCTTTTTTCTCCTTCTTTCAAGGATTTGCAATTTGAATAAGGTACAGTTTTTCATCCTCTCACAGTAGAGGGTGTGGGGAGGTCAACAGCAGAATGTGCAAGAATGCCACTTGGTGGTTTGTGGGAAAATCTCCCT
Organism: Brachypteracias leptosomus; assembly: GCA_013401335.1. Taxonomy (NCBI): domain Eukaryota; kingdom Metazoa; phylum Chordata; class Aves; order Coraciiformes; family Brachypteraciidae; genus Brachypteracias; species Brachypteracias leptosomus. Next base: position 503,065 of record VYZX01007707.1, on the reverse strand, counting down.
CTCTTAAAGGTTCTAAGGATGGCAGCAGGAGGAATTTACTGATCTCTGTTGTCATAGTTTGTATTAAATTCCAAGAGTTATTCTTCAGTGAATATTCATAAGCTGCAAAAAGTGAGAAGGGTTTTCTAGTGCAAGGTTTTCTTACCTGAAGATCTTTTTATCAAAGCTTGGCACGTTTCACATGCTTCAAGCATCGACTTTTCTGGACAGGTGAATGAGTTAGTCATACAAAAAGTTGACTTTTGTACTATTTATGCTGAAGGTAAAAGAACATATTTAGTGTTCAGGCTTGTGCATTCACACAGAGATTTCATTTATCTCATTAGTTCTGATATAAACTGTAAAACAGCCAAGTTGGCCAAAGAACCAAATAATGGTTACCAGAAAAGGTAATACACAGGGTGACACTATTGACTTAAAATGCTATGTGGTGATTTATATCTTTTTCTGAGATTTTTCTCCTCTATCTCCAGACATGTAGAACACAGACACCTACATGTGAGCTAGTTAGATATGTTCAATCCTATGTAGTCAAGGGAAACAAGAATTTCCAGAGCATGGTTCATCTGGCTTACTTTAGATATTTTCTTTAGGATTATTTGACTCCCAAAGTGCTTATTTCTCTGATTTGACTATTAATGGGAGTCCAGACATCCAGCTCAGATGCAGGTGTCTTTTTATGGACAAGCTAATCCCACTTTCTTGTGTCATTTAGTTTAATTCAGAAGAATAATTGTGATTTATAATTGTGCTTGCAGGTTGGTCAGGACAAAGGAAGCTGTTCTTTTCACAGAAGCCTCAGCCCGTGCATTGTTCCTCAAGAGAATGAAAATATCTTCCACACAATATTTGCTTTTTTCACAAAGTCTGGNNATTTGCTTTTTTCACAAAGTCTGGCAGGAAAGTATTGGTAAGAAAGTCCACTTACAGCAAACTTGCACATACAGTGTATCTTACGAAAGATTTTGCATGCTTTAGCATGAAGAACTCAAGCAGATAGTTCATTATAGAGCAACTGTTTGGTGCATATATGCTAGTACTGATGCTGTGCTGTGGTGATATTTAGTGATTTTAATTTTCTGGCTTTTAAATGGAAATAGGAAGTTTCAGAAAGTGATGTGGGGAGGGAGTTACCTGACATGACAGCACATACGCCATGACCAGAGTCCTTGCTCCCATGTTTTGTCAGAGACATATGGAGCAGTGGGGCCCTTTGCCTAACAGCTTTTTCCATATTTCCTGTAGGACTGTGAAAGACCAGGCAGGTCCTGCTTAATTATACGCTGCAACTTAAGCTCACTAGCTAAAGCAGAGTCCTGTGACATAAGTATCTACACGTTGCTGAATACTGAGATACTGAAGAAGGTACGTGCTTCCTTTGTAGTTTGTCTTAAATACCCATTTAACTATGCTTGTGAGCCCATGGACTCAAAACTTGCATTTTACTCTCTTTACCACTGTGTTATAAAAAAACCCATGGTGTCAAAGCAAACAGATCTATTTATCAACAGCATGTATGGAGGTGTTAATCCTAGCTCTTACCCATTACCCATTAAAGCAGAAATAAATTAAGTTCGGAAATTTATACATTGAGAAACAACAAATGAGGCCCCTAATTGTATGCATGGTGTTAAGGCTTGAGACTTCTGAAAGTGGAATTATTTCTGGAAGTTTTCATTCTGGAAGATGAGAAGTAGTGTAAGTGCATGTAAACTGTGACCAGCTCTCTATCATTCCTTCCACGGAAGCAGAGACGTGGCAGTTTTTGGTAATTTTTTTACTTGAAATGATTATTATTCAAAGAAGATACATCACGGCTGTATTAATGCTGAGCTTGACGTTTGTGACAGGAAACAAATGGTTGCAAGTTAATTCATGTCTTCTCTGAAGCCACTGAATGAGACAGCAAATCTTTTAAATTTCTAGTGATTTACTGTGTTTTGCCTGGTTTTACTTACAAAAATGCTGACTGTAATTGTGGCAAGGTGCTTTAGGATTCTGAGGGTATAAGATAATCAAAGGAGAAAGCTGGTAACACGAGCCTACTAAAATAAACCTGTCTTTGATAGCTACTAGATTAAAAGCATTGAAGAAAGCCCTTATTAGAAAGCAGATCCTAAAGCAATTGATAGCCCTGAGCTTTTCCAGCTGAAACCAACAGTCTGCTGGTGTTTGTTCATATTTGAAAACAGGAAATCTAGGCAAGGCCAGAAGTTTCAGGTATGTGTTACATGCTTGTAGAAATGCTGAAATATGTAAGCAAGTAACTGAGTGTGCACAAAATGTGCTTTTAGGACATTCAGTCCTGGGAATAGCCAAGATTCATCCCCTCTGCTGGGTCCTTTCCAAGATGACCATTAGCAACACTCCTTTAAAAGACATGCAGTGCTTGCACATGCCTTTGGATCAGCATCACCAATACAAGCCATTTGCTGCCTACCACCTCCCCTCTCCAAGGTCAACAGCCTACAAGTGACTAACCTCTGCATTGAAGTGGCAGCTTATTGGAATGTGCCTGTTAAAATGCACTGTGGAAAATATAGGAGAAACATATAGTAATAAGGGGAGGTGTTCATTGAACGTTTAAGATGTTTGGAGTACACAAATTCAATAATTAAGTAGTTTTCACCTTGGTATATCCTTGACTTTATCCCAGGTTTTTTGTATCTTTTTTTCTACTCACTTGAAAAATCAGAACTTTGATGGTTAATCTTGAGCCTGCCTTTGTTAACTGGCAATGTTCAGTCTTTAGCTTTTGTTGTAAATGTGGGAAACATTAGCAGGCCAGATACAAATTACATGTTTAAAGTCCAACATACCTGATTTCATTTAAATCTGAAGTTTTTTCTGTCTGTTATGAGCATAAAGTATATTTTTTTAAAGCAGGGTTTTAACCAGGATAGTACTTAACTCTCATTCCAACCTTCACTAAGCATTGTCTAGATGTGTTTGTTTCACTTGCAAATATTTGGTGTTTTTATTTGAGGGGGGTTTTGTGCCTTTTTTTTTCTCCACCCTCAAATCCAGTTCTTCCTCTTTTCACTCCTTAGGACAGTTCATCAGTCATCCAGTTCGTCACAAGGGCGAGGGTGCGGGTGAACCCTGACCTCAGAGTTGTGGAGGTGCCCCATGGGAGCCCAGAAGAAAAACCAGTAAGTAGATAAACCTGTAGAGAAAGGTTTCCCAATCTCAGTGGTCTGGAGATCATTGAGAGCTCTACACAAACTGGAATTTGTGGTTGGGCTTGGGCTGGACTAGCCCATGAGGGTGCCCAGACTTTGCCTGGCTAGACAAGTAGGGCTGTGAACTGTGCTTCTTGTGGTTTTGCTCTCTGTGATATCCATGCCATCACAGTGAAAGATGTTATGTGGAGCGGGAGGATCTGTGTTGTACTAACCCACACTGTAATACCCTTGATGTATTTGTGCCAGAATTAGGTTTAGCTTCCTGTTCTAGAATTAACATCTGCATTAATCTAATTCAGATTTTCCTTGAATACTTAGCAGAGACTTGAAACCCCAGAAAAGTCTTTTTAGATGTGCCAGTATTAAATATTTAGAAGTGTTAATGATATTCTGGGAGTTGTGAAAACGGGCAAACAGGTCTAAACTTTCAGAGGTTCGTTTAACTGTTCCATTGTGCTGAGCTGGTAGAATTCATGAATGACCTGATACTGCATTTTGTGTTGAACTGCGTGAGGCTGGCTTGGAAATTGAAGGGGAAATAGTAAAGTTCAAGGTGAATTCATTGTATAGCTTTGGCTGTAACTAAAACTGTCCAGGGCCATGCTTACAATCTTCTGAAAAAAGAGGTGGAGGTGGCCTTGGTTTCCTACTACCAAGTCAACTAATACTTATACACGAAAATTGAACAGTGGGCACACCCAAATTCAGCTTTTTTTTTTAGCCTGGTGAACTTTTGAAGTTTCATTTCATATTTCTCTCTCACGTGAGGATCAGAGGTAACCTGGACTACTTTCAACTTCTCCTCTTGCTATTCATTTTTGGAATATGATCTGGATCCCATCTCTCAGTTATCCTTTTATCCCAGTGATTGTCATCACCACCGGCCCGTGCAACCATCCTCTCGCTGGCTCCATTTCAGTGAGTGCTGTTGAGGTTTGAGTGTGAGTGCATTAAGTTCAACACACTTGAAGGCACTGACGTCATACATTAAAGCACTCATCTCAGAGATACTGGATTTAAAACCCTACAGGCAAAGGAAGGATTGAACCTGCATCTACTTAATACCTTCAATCTGAAAGTAGAGACACCACTACAGTGACCATCTTCTCCAGCATCCTGTCTGCAACCCTAGACTTAACTTTCTTTTTTATTAGACCTGTCAGAAAGAGAAATTCTTTCATACCACAGGACCCCATTTTCTCCTTTCTGTTTTATTTTCTTTGTCAGGTTTCTGGGACATTCTAAAGAGCATTAAAAAATAGGTTTGGCAGCTGAAATGAAAAACACAGCTAGCCTTCCCTGGCAATGTGCCTTACGAGTGACCTGCAGCCCTGATTGTTAATACATTGCTTGATCTCTCTTTAGTTCTGCAGCTTGCACAGAGCAAATCTTGCAGTTTTATGGCAAAATTTCATTAATGACAGAAGTAACACCTGACTGTGGTACCCACACCCCAGCTGTAATGGAAGAAGCCAGGATCTCTCTGCCAAATATTTTGATCTGTGAAGGATCTTAGAATCTCTGAGGATGATAGGCACAGTGTAAACTGTGTAGGATTACTGTTGTTTAATGTCCAGAATTTAGAAATGCTTTTTATCTTGGAATGCAAGCTCTGCTGTATTTCATTGTTATCTAATGCTTGGAGAAAAAAAGAAAACAACAAAAAAAACCCCAAGCATCGTCCTCTTCCTGTTCCCAGAAAGCCTTTCATCAATCCCTGAGATATGATGATTATGAAGTGCACAGTGTGTGCTGGGAAGCTATATTAATCTTCAAACAAGGGCTTGCTCCTAGTTCCTGGGAAGCCTGAGCTGTAAAGGAGCTTGATATGTTGTAGCCATCCAACATCAATTTGTAATTTCAAGTCTTTCCTAATGTGGGTGTCATTTGCTCCCTCCTTTATGCTGTTTCCATATGTCCGTTGGCTTCACCATTGCTGTATGTTTTGCATAGGGTCATGTTCAGGGAAAAATTTTAGACATGTGGTTTGGCTCAAGGTATTCGTTTCCCCCCCCCTTCTTTTTTCTTGTGGAATGCAGAAGGGAATAGTTCTTGTTGCAAGCCACAGCTATTCAGCTGGAAGTGGAGACAGGAGAGATGAAATGTCTTTGTTCATACTCCTCCCTTCCTTTCCAAGCTCACCCTGTATTCTTTTCATTGACTATGGACTGCTGTACCATGTCCATTCAGACAGCAGCTCCTCCTGAATGCTTGTGCATGGACTTTCTTTGAGGCTGTCCATGAAAGAGTTCCTTAACATTGAAAAACATTTTCGTAGACACTTTGCCATGGCAAATTTGAAAAGGCCTTTTTTCTTTCTACAGCTAAATGTAGCCTTCCTAGCACATTTACGTGGTTCTTCAGAGCAGGGTGCTCTTACTTCACCAAGCACTTCTTCAGTGTAGTGTACAACATCAGTGCAAACTAACTGTAAAGAAGACAGAAGGAAAAGGAAGACTAATATTTGTGATCCTAGTTTAAGAAGTACCAGTGGTGGCAGGACCACCCATATAAATATCAGCTTTGTCAGAAACTCTACGAGTAGGCGATTTGTAAAGGAAATGCAAAATCTTATGTAAATACCTGGAAGTTGGGTAGCAGGCTGCCTTTGAAATCAACTTATTTTTTAAAAAGATGCATTTATGCAATGTTCAGAAGTCGTTTCTCTGGATTTGAATATGGTTGCATGTGATTTGGAATGATATATTTTCTGTCTCCAGTTAGAAGGGTCTGTTTGAACTCTTACATTGGACAAATCACATGAAGAAGGTGAGCAGAGTTTGGATTTGGCTCTGTGATGACAGTTATATTAACATGAGTATATATTGGCTGAAACCAATGCTGTGGTATTTTCAGGATGCATACTTTCTTTCCTTGATCATATGGGTTTCCATGAAGGTTTGGCTCCCTCCTTCTCTGCATGTGAGGCAAAACCAACAATAAGCTCCATGAGACTGCGGTGGTCAAATACCAGATCCAAGGGTTTGCATCCCTCTGAGTGCCAGTGTGGAGGGAAGGATGGGGTGGATTTCACTATGTCAAGACCAGCTGAATGCCTCTGAGTCTCCCTGTCTTGAAAGTATGGGAATGCAAAGTTGAAGAGATGAAAGGGGAACCCCAGGTAAAATTCACACAGTTCCTGTAACAAAGTGCTCTGTAAGGCTGAAGGCTGCTGTCTGTCTGAGCTGTCTGGCACTGTCAGCTCAGCACAGATACACTTCATCCAGCCTTTGAACCTTTCCTTCCTCCTGGTAGAGTTCATCTTGGTGTAGATGCCAAGATGAACCCATGGGGGTTCAACATTTCAGGAATCAGTGGTAGAGTGCAGATCTCTTATTTTACAGAAGGGCAGTTACGTTGTGTAGAACCTGGTTGATATGTGAGCTATGTACAGCTGAAGGACAAGCTCCACTGCCTCCTGGGCTTCCCTGCTTTCAGATCCCACCAGTACAGTGTGAAATGCAAAAGATAAATATGAAACTAAACCTCCTCATGCATTGGTGTTTTTCACAGCCTTTCTCTGGCGATTCATCAGTCTGAAAACAAGCCTGTAATCTGATCCATATTTTATGACTGCTGTATGTGTTTTCCCTGAACCAGACGACTGCCCCCTCTGAGATGCTTTCCCAACCTCACCTCCCTTATCTTCTGCATCAGTCACTCTTATCACTCCTGTCTTCTCTGTGGGTCGGGACTGTGGGAAGTGTGCTGGGCTGGGGGCTGCTTTGTGCTCCCCAACATTTTGGCTGCCCTGCAGGGGCTGTGCTGCTGGGGTGGATGGGATGAGGAGTTCAAGGTTCACTCGAAATTGGCTTTCAGAGACTGAGACTGAGTGATGGCCAGCAGGTCAAGCAGCAGTCAGTGGATGGCACATTTTTCTTCAGTAACATCCTCCAACCTCCACCCCAGGGTGACTTGCTTCCCTGGCCTCCCACCACTTACTGTATTGGCTTCTTGCTGATGTACACTGACAGTCTGCTCAGTCTGGTTTGATTGGGGTTTGGCTTGGGTTTTTGTCCTTGGGTGCTTCTTCACCAAAACTCATTGCGGTGGTTGTGTATTAGCGCAGGAAGATTTTGAGGGCTTGAGAGGGATAAGGACATTAACATGCACAACATCCTTACTCCTTTCCAAACCACAAAACCATGAACAAGGGGTTTTTTTGCTGGTATGTTGATTCCAGGCTGCTAGAAGAAGCCAGATAGATAAGAAGGTGGTGGTGCTCTCTATCCTTACAGCTCAGGCTGTGGCTGCAAAAGCTACAGCCAAGCTCTTCTAGCCAGTGTGCCTCAAGCCTGAAATGTGGAGCTCTTGCTGTAGAGATGATGTATGGCTTGATCTCTGCAACTATTCCTGGCTCTGTCTCTTGGCAGCATGAAGGACATACAAGTCTGTTGTGCTGGAGGTTGTGTTACATTAACATCACTCCCAGAGTAGTGGCGAGAAGGCACCACCTCATTTTGCATCCAGGGACTGTTTGAAAGGTCTCTTCACTAAAGTTGGCAATACTTAAAATGTTATGAGGGGGTTTTTTCTTGTAGAGTCAGAAAGGAAAATAACATTGTATCATCTATGAAATAGTCATCTGACTTGTGTCCACGAGATGGATGCTAACCATAGCCTCTGTGAGAAATGGACTGCCACATCAGATCATCTTTCCAAGCTGTCTCAGAAACACGAAAAGGGGACAAGATTTGTGTTTGATCTCTCTGTCTGGTATTTCCCTTATGCTCGTCTTGGCTACGAGGGAAACTCTGCTGCTTAGGAAACTTTCTCTGTTCAGCAAGGTGCCTTTAAAAGTCTGACAAAGGCTTTGTGCTCATGTCTGAAACACTAGAATTATTATTTTTCTCGGGTGAAGAACTGGTCCACATTTGAGGGCTATTTTGAGCATTGTGATAATGGTTATGGGAATATGTTTGGATAAGACTATCTATGTACAGTTTAGTTCTTGTCCATTTCTTACATTTTCATGTCGTTGTCAGCAAATGCCTGATAATATCTCATCAATAGAGAAAAACAGTGTGTGTTAATCAGCTGTGTTCATACTCCTGCAGAAAAGCTGTGGTCTTCATCAGCATTAGCCTGTGAAACTGAGATGAAGGATCTTTGAGAATTTCTTTATGGGAACATGGTGACAAAATATAGCCCTATTCACCTGCTTTCTCTCATCTGTGCCTGTAATTTTTGTGGGTGTTTGCTGAGGCTGCGTATGCTTATGGAAACAGAAATGTTTGTTAGTGGGATCATAGGAGTCTGTCCATCCCATTTCCCCGTCGGAAGCAGGGCTGTTGCCCACATTGTCTCAGGATCCCCATGGCTTTGTCTGAGGCTGGGAAACCCAGACACTCTTTGGCCCCTGTTCCAGTGCTGCCATCACCTCCCTGTTGCAGCCTTTTCCTGAATGCCTACCTTCTAACATCCACATGGGTTGTGTGATATCACGTGCCCTTTGCTGTCATATAAATGACATTGTTTGAATGGTGTCACCAGTGAGTGGAGATATTTCATTCACTGCTCAAGGATATGGTGTAGAAGTGGGCTTGGTAGAGTTAGGTAATGGTCGGACTTGATGATCTTAAAGGTCTTTTCCAACCGTGGCAATTCTGTGATTCATGGGTCTTCCATGGACCTCTTCAAAATGAGTATCTTGGGGTTGCATAATTGTATCTGACTCTTAACTGCCGGATTTTCACCCACTTTTAACTGCCAGTTTTGGTTTGCTTTGTTTAAAAGATTGATTGAACAATTGATATCTTCAAAAGGCTTTTGACATTTTTATGCAAAGATGATGAAAATGGTTTGTGAAGAAGGGAGGGAAACTCACTACTGTGCCTTCCAAAACAAACCAAAACAAAGCCAGACAAAGCAAATGTGTTACCTTTAAAAAAATCCCCGCTGCCTCTCTGCATTTGCTGGATATTATATTGCAAAATTTAACATAGAAATAGCCCTCACTGAGGGGAGCCATTTTTGAGTTTTTCACTGAGGAACTGGTTTTGATTGAAATAAGAGACTGGAAATTCACATTGTGTATACAAGCAGTATGATTTGCTCCCATTTTCTTCTCCAGGCAGATGGTTAAGGAAAGCTCTCTGTAGGATGTATTTCCCTGCCATACATGCTGTACAGAAAGAGGGAGGAGAACAGCAGGGGTCTGCTCTCTGCATTCCCAGAAGAACCCGTGACTGCACAAGCCCTTCCCTCTTTCACACAATGTGTCTTGGTGAAGCACAGCAGGGACAATTTGTATTCAATAGGGATAAATGCAAGTTGTGCCTTTTTTTCTGAAAAAAAAAGTTAGCAAGCTCAGCATCCGTGAATATTTCATGTGAAACATCAGGATGGTTATCAGGGCCAGGAACATGATGAGTAAGACAAACCACGTGAGATGTCATGGCAATCCCTGCCAATCCAAGGGATGGAGTTCTTCACACAACCTTTGGTGACCCAGCACCAGAACAAGCTCGGTGTCTGGGGTAGGGTTGGGGGTTGTCTGACTAAGAGTTGTTTTGGAGGGGAAGCTGATATCCTTTGGATCCAACGCACGGCTACTCAAATTCCCCTTGAAAGCTTTAAATCCCTTGCAAAAACTAGTTGGGAAGCACGAAACTAAGGATGCATTCCATATTTGTTTGACAGATGAAATACGATCAGTGAGGCCACCATGCAATGTGTTTAATAAGATGAGTGCAAGAGAAAACAATGCAACTTCCAATCATAAAAAGATCTTTTTCTAATTGCTTTGTAGGTGGTCTTCGAGGCTTTGCACAAACTGGAGCCTCGTGGGTATGTTGTCGGATGGATCATTGCCATCAGTTTGCTGGTGGGAATTCTCATCTTCCTGTTGCTGGCTGTGCTCTTATGGAAGGTAAGGTAACAGATGCAACATCAACACCAAGGCTAGTCCCTGGAAAAAGAGCTTGAATTTATCCTTGCATTTAACATCCATTTGCTTTAGGAACTAAATAATTGTCCGCTCCATTACAGAAGGCGTCGTCCAGCAAAAATATTTTAATATCCAGGCTTTTGTGAGGAACAGGGAGAGACTCAGGATGCAAAGAAGTGGAAAAGTGGATTTAAAAGAATTTTTTTTTAGTGCCTGGTTATTAAAAGTTGAAACTTCTGATACCATTTCAGGACAAAGGAGGATCCCTGTTAGAAACCTCCTGTTGCCTCACACTTGGTACATCTCTATGGTTTTCTGATGACTGAGGCTCACTGATTTCCACAGGGTTTCCTGAAAACCAGGTCAACTTTGCATGACCAGCTAAAAGGTTGGGTGCATGCCTAGAAAAAAACAGTCAGTAGCTACTGTTTTCAAGAGGGGGGAGAGGAGTATCCAGCAATAAATTCTCCAGATCACTCAGAGAAAGAGTTCCAGATGAACTAAACGCATGACCAGAGCAAGAAGCACCAGGACCTGTTAAAAGGCAGCCTTGACACCACCTCTGATAAGATACAGTTCTTGTACCCAGGCACTGTTACATGGTACAACTGGGCTGATGCTGACACTCAGCAGCAGCCATCTGGTGTGGTAAGTATGAAGGGTAAGGAGCTTCAAGTGCTTTCATTCCTCAGCTCCCTGTTACCAACCCATAAATTTAAAAGGCCACGGTCAAGGTCAGGGACTTGTCTTTGAGAGAAGTAAATCTCAAATGCACACATGGGAACAAGTCCAACCTTCTTCTGGTGTCCATGGCGGAGGTCCAGCAGCCTGATCCACACCATTGAGCAGCTCCGCTCGCCGGCTGTGCTGGGATGGGAGGTCACAGCCCCCATGTGCTGAGAAAGGACACAGCACTGCAGGTCGCCAGGCTGGAAAAGGGATTTATAAGCCTGGCTGAAAAAACCAGCCATGAAGTTCTTACTGTAAGATTCTACAGATGTGTGGCTAGCTGTGTTGTAGATCATACGTCCACTTCATAGATGATATAAATTTTATGTGGGTTGTAGATTTTAAAGTATTTTTAGAGTCAGTTTTGAAGACTTTTAAGCTGTCCAGGTCAAAATTGACTGTGCTTTCCATTTAAAAAACAGTATATTGACCACAATCTCATAAATTCTGTTTTTCTGGCATATGGGAAATGCTTTTGCTTTTTGTGGCAGAAAGAGCGAAGGAAAAAAAAAAAGTAAAAAGTCCCTGCAATTAAAGATGGCAGATTAACCATGAGAATGGAAAAATGTGAGACTGGAAGAGGCCCAGAGTTTATGTCCCAGCGACACACTGCTTTGAAAAAGGGGTTGCTGCTGATGATACCTATATGACTGATTTCATATGGCTGGTTTCCTGAAGGTAAAAAGGCACTAGAGGAACTGTTTGAAAATGTGCAAGATGAGAGGAATAGCACCTTTCACTGTAAGTCTCCAGGAGAATCTGACAGAAGTTGAATTCTTGGTCTCTAGTAGAATTAATACAGTCCTTTGCTTCCTGGCTGAATCTTGAGACTGGAGCTCTTTTGAGTTTTATAGGGATCATTAAGTACACATGAAGTAGCTGTCATTCTGTTGCATGAAATTCTGAGTGAAAGCACCAAATAATTATAACTAACACCAGGCTTACGTAAGCCTTTCTGCATGTGGATTTTAGAGTGCTGAGGCAGAGCAAGGCGAGGTGCTTTGACCAGAGTCCTGTGACAGGAATGACCATAAAAGCCAGGCTTTGTCAGCTGCACTTCTGTGCTTCATCCACGGAGCTGCATGATTACTAAAGGAACCAATAACTTAAAGTTTTGTTCCAGAGAAAAGTGATTAAAAATGTGTAGCTGCTAGCACCAGCCAGTATTTTCATTTAAATCTTAGTCTGTAACATAAATATACATAAGTAATACTTTGCACTCACTAGTTGCTATATTTATTAAAGTTACTGGCAATATTAGAGTTGTCTGAGATAAAACCGACATGGGAAAGTTGCAGTCCTACAGAGGAATCTTAATTGTCTGATTGTAAATATCTGTTAGACAAAATTGGCCGAGTATATCCTACAGTCATTCCTAAATTTTTTATGTGAAGAAGGCAAAAAACCCCTTATAGTAGAAATAGTTTAGTCTTTAATTGTGGAATGAAAGAACAGATTTGAATTGGATGGAGTTTGGGGCATCTTAGAACTGCTAGTTAGAACTAGAAATTACCCAAATTTAGAACTAGAGTATAAATTAAATGGTATTCTTATTAAGAAATTAATTGACTAGGCATTGCAACAGGCTGCCCAGGGAAGTGGTGGAGTCACCATCCCTGGAGGTGTTTGAAAAATGAATAAATGTGGCGTTTCAGGACATGGTCTAAGGGTCAGGGAAGTGTTGGGATGAAGGTTGGACTTGAGGATCCTAGAGCTCTTTTCCAACCTAAATGATTCTATGGTTCTAGAGCTAAGCTGTGTTCTTGGAAAGCAGAGCAGGAGCTGGAGCAACCTCATTGGAAGGGAACTGAGCAGTGGCACCAGCGCAGGGCTTGCTGGCAGTGATTGTGTCTCAGCCACTTGTGGAAGATACACTCTCAGTGTGTGCAACACATCAGACAAATCCTTGAACACACGGGTATTTTGCAGACAGAGTAAGCAGCTCCTTGAAGCTGCAGAAAAATATTAGAATGTGTGCAAATATTTCACATTATAAACTGATAGAATTAATGGCGTTAGCAGGATCCTGGGGACATTTCAGCCCAAAATCCTATTTTGAATCAGAATAAGGTTAGTGTGCATACAATAATACGAGGACAGTAATTATTTCATTCTTTGTAAAGAATCTTTGTAAAATCACACAATTTAGGGGGTCTGTACCCATGGAAGTGATGTAAATGCCTGGTTGTTTCACTTCAAATGAAAGCTTATTTAGTCACATGCAAGACCACAGCCATCTTTATACACACTTAACAAGATTTTTAGCATGAGCTTAGTCAGTTTTTGACTGGCTTTGCTTCTCTGTTTATTTTCATATTTCATGTTTCCTCTGGTTTAAGCGTGGTGAACAGCTATTCCTTCACTTGCATGAGATACCAGGTGGAAGGCAGACCAGGAAGAGTTGCCCCATTTTTACCTGTTTTGTTGGATAGCCCAGTTTTGCCCTGACATTTGTGGCTTTTCATATCTTGCTCATCCACTCTGGAGCCATTGTGCAGGCATCCATGGGGATGTGCTCCCACTCTTGCTGGTTCCTCTGCAGTGCAGCTCGCCTGAGATCTCCCTTGAGCAGGAAGAGCTCTCATGCTGTTGTCCACAGCAATACATCTTGCTTTTTACTGTATACATTGGCCTGCACCTCTTTGGTGGCCTCCAGATGCTTGTGGAGAGTGGAGCAGCAGAGGAGGTCGCTTTGCTTCAGGCCAACTACCCATGTGTTAGATGAGCCCGTGGTTTCACAAGCACTGGCACCAGTTCAGGGAGGGGATGGTGGCCACAGCTGTATTATTTTGGGGAGTGTTGTCCCACACACAGTTCCCTCAGCTGTCAGGGCTGCAGCCATGCACGGGGACAAGGTCCCCTTCAGGCATGGTGGATTTATGCTCGTGTAAACCAGGGCAGAATTGGCACACACCATACAAATGAAAAACCAAAGCATGATATATTATAGCACAATAAATATTCTGTTAACAGCAGCAGTGCTTTACAGTGCTGTGGATTGCAGTCTCTGCATTTGAACTGGCTTGAGTTGTGAATTATTTAATCCATATCCCTTTAGATAAAGTGCATAGAAAGGAAAAAAAAAATGGTTTGTGCTCAGAGAGTATCAAAGAGGGGATGTGTGAGCAAGTACCAGGCATCTGGGCAGCTGAGTGAGCTCTGGAGCCAGTTGTGGAAGTTGTTTGCAACACAAAGATTTTATATTCATTGCAGTAACATTATTTTGATTCTTTATGGCATGTTTAACAAAGAAGCTGGACTTCTATCTGAAATTCCTTATCTAGACATGAGGCTTCTTTCTGGACTGAGCCTGTGCCTGTGGTATCCAAGCTCTGACTTGTCTACAGTGAGGTTTCTAGCACTGTTTTATAGCTTTTGGATTCCTGGGGCAAAGAATTGCTCTCTGGATGTCCCTATGTGATAAGACACTCTTCTGCTCCAAACCCTGGATTTTTGACAGAATTGGAGAGAAGGACAAGCAGAAGAGCACCCACATATGTTGTTTTTTGATTAGCCAGAGGGTTCCTGCTCTTCAGTACGTGCTAGACAGAATGTTTTCACCCTTTGTCTTAAAATGAGTTTGAAGACTTTTTTTTAGTTGTTAGGAGAAATATTATAAAGACATTTCTGTCCACTGAGCTGAGTTAGCACAGCCTTTGAACTGTTGTTTTTTTTTTCCAATGGGGAGCATGAATCCTACCAAGTGCTGGACTTGCAAAGGCCTCATTTAAGCAGAGGCTGTAGGCTTGGATGCAGCTGACTGCTAGCACTGCTTTAAGGGGCAAACTTTGAAATATAAACCTTTCTTTATGAAATACGAAGCTCTTTTTAAAAACCCAGACACATCCAAGCAGGTTTTTAAAAGCTGCATTTGGACTTCTTGCTTGGAGAAGCCTTAGGACTTTTCTTCTGTGACTGGGCAAGCATCTTTGAAAGAACACTTATATCCCTGTACATGCATTAGTTGCCATTGCCTCACTTACTGTTTCAGCATTCAGAAAATATCCAAAGCTAACCAAAGCTAAAGCTAACCTGAAATTCACCTATGGAGCAAAAACCACTGGTTTCCACTTTTTGAAAGGAGACACTTGCCCTTACTTAGGGCCTCAAACCTTAAGTCTTTTTACAGTGGGCCAAAACATACAGCTCAGCATTCTCCAGCAGAGGTAAAAAATAAGAAGACAACCTCTGCACTTACTGTTTGCCAATGGGCACTTACTCTTTGCAGTGGTTGCTTTGTATCCTGTGTTACAAGCCCCAAAACATTTTCTCTCCTTTTTATCTGCAGCTCAGGTGGCAGAGGCTAACTACTATTTCCTGGCCAGTCCTTGGACCAACCCCCTTTCTTGGTGGCCAGGTCTTGGAGTAGTAGCTCCAAGTAGCATTGCATAGCTCTGCAATGAAATGAAAGAAAATTGCTTTTTCTTTTTTTTTTTCCCTTCCCTTGAGGTGCATAGGCATATACAGTTATGGCACAAAACATCTTTGGATTTCAGTGTAGGAGAGAAGTCTGGCTTTTTTCTCCCTATATATGTATATATATTTCCTCTCTATATATCTACCTGTAATTTATATATATCTAGTATCTATTTATATATATAATCTTTCTAGGAAGAACACTTTCCAATTAAAAAAGCCTCCTGGGTGGGTGTGACCCACCCATTATCACAGCTGTATAGCTTCAAGTTTTGGTTTTAGAGGTGGGGGCAGAGAAACCTGTTGAAACTGATGTTTTGTATCTTTGATGAACGTTGTTGTGCCTATTCAGAGTTCACAAGGTTCTTCCTTGCTGTATATATAATTTCAAGAACAAACCATTATTTACTGTGGTGCTGTTTGAAAATTAAGAATCATAATTGATGTCCAGATAAGGCAGTTGACTCAACTTGCTGTGAGAGCACTTACTGGGGACTAGTGATGGGAAGGGTGGATTTCAAAGCTCACAAAGGTCTTCCCTATAGAGATGCAGATGGATGCACCAGCTGCCTCAGACCTTGTCAAGAAAAGTCTATACCTCTCCTTTTTTCTTTTTTTTCTCTCCACTATCTTTCCTCAGTTTAGAACCATGTCAACACCAGCTTCTTACACTTTCTACCAAGTTCTTGCCCAGCTTTGTCCTCTCATTTTTCAGCTTGTCTCACTTATGAAAGTATGATCCCTACCTGTAGGAATTACATAGCCCATACCTGTCCTGTCTGTCCATCAAAATTGTGACTTCATTTATGGTCTCTGAAATTCTCTTTCTGTAGTCCTCAAATCATTGCATTTTGTAGAATTTTTCTGATTAATTTTTCATTTTGTTGCTTTTCTTACCCACTTACCAAACTGCTTGAAGTTGTTCCTTTCTATCTCATATGTAGGCTTCTTAGGGGTGCTGCTTTTTGACACAGAGTCTAGGTTCAGCAGGCACTAGAATTAGGCTTTTTCAATATTATGAATAATAAAAATGCAGTCAGGTGATAATTAACTTCTGTGATTCAAAACCAAATCCATGTTACCTCCCAAACATGGATAGATCTTAATGAAGTATAACAGCTAGGAAACTTGAGGAGAGAATGGGGCAGTGGAAGTTGTTGGTTGTCTGTCTATTTTCACTAGGCAGAAGTTAGGTAGATCATTTGAAGTCTACTTATTTTCTTAAAGAACAGTCAAAACTGTGTTTTATTATATTTCCTTTTCCAGGACCGAAGTGAGCATCACAAAATGTTTGTAGAGCCTTGACTTCACGAGATCAAAAGAGTTTGTGTTCCTGCAACAGTGATTCAGATGTTGGGTTTTCTGCAGTAGATTATTTGGGTGATTTGCTGACAGAATGTTACAGGAAGGTTGAGTTTGGGCATCTTTTATTTGGTCTCCCACAAGTAAATGTTTAATGGTTGTAGCTGAAACACTGTCTTCCCCAGTGACTTTGCTGGCTGCCATGTAATATTCACCACCCTCCCGAGCAAAGCAACGTTTCAGTGGTGGTGTGTGTCCAGTACTCATTAAATGCCTTTGTTATCTTTGCAGATAAAATGAGCTATGTAAATGTACAACAATAATGCTGTGGCTGAACGTTCTTGCTGGTCTCAGTGTCCTCTAAATGGGAGCTGTGCATGCCAGGCCCCTTGGAGGACATCACAGCCATTGCAACCATGTTGCTCTTATCTTGGCACCGTGTGAACAAATTGAATCCACTGCCAAGAGAGAGGTTGGGTTGTGGTTCAGAAAGTCTTTCTGAAAAGAAGACAGCCAGCCATCATTTTCAGGAGCCCAAACCAGAGAAAGAATATATGTGTAGACTGAAAAAGTGCAAATAAGTACCTAAGGTTCCAAGGTTCCCCACTGCCGGAACACGACGTGTGTATTTATTGGAAGGAGTTAACATCCACCAGACCCAAATGCCAGTAACAGAGAAAATGTGACTTGAATAGTCTGAATTCTCTCTTTAGGCTTGGTGTCACAGTGGGAAATGCTGTATTTTGACTTACACCAGCCATAGCCATTTCCTCCTGGTTTCAGCTAAACCCAGGAAAGTAACTTATTCTGATAATTATGGACACAGTACAACTTCCATTCAAATATTTTTGGCAGGTCATATATATCAAAATATGATTGTAAAGCTACTTTTTATTGATTCCAGAAATAGTCTTTAATGTGTAGTCTCTGGTTTTCAAACGAGGCCAGAAATATTTCAGTAGTTTTTCTTTTTTTCCTTTGGAGAGGAAATGGAAAATGTGGATTGAGATATATCTCAAATTAATTGCACTTACAGGAATGATATATCTAATTACTGTCCTATTCCCTGCTGTGACTTAAGAAATCAGTAATTTGTCCAGACATATCTGGAGTAGACATTATGTTCTTTCTAATTTTTGAGACTGATAATCAGAGATGACCTTTGGATGATGGCTGTGTTCATTCTATGACTTTTTAAAAAATAAACTACTTAGTAAAATTTTGCAATAGGAGAAAAAATCCTTAAACTATTTGGAAGTGTTTATAAGTTTAAATGTTGGCTAATTTTCTTTTTGATTACACTTACAAGTATACTGTTAACATCTGTCGTGCAAGTTACTGGACACAGTTACCACCCTGAAGGAAATTCATGCTTTCATTAAACTCAAGTTAACAGAACTCAACAACTGAAAGATCTTCAGTTACTGGAGTTCTCTTCATTTCTAAAGTACTGTAACTACTAAGTCCTTAACAAAATACATTAGGTATGCACAAATTAATTAAATGCTGGGTGAATGAGTCTTGTCTGAGGCAAACTAGATCTTACCTACATAGAGATGTTCCAAGGGTAGACACAGGAACTACCAGCTTTATTCACCGTGTTAGCAGATAGGTCCACTGAACAAATCCAGGGAGAAAAGGTGCATTAGAAGCAGTTAGAGGAACAAATTGTTGGTGACTGGGCTTCATGCTGAGAGTGGGGTGATGCTCTGGCATCAGTGACAACAGCAAGGCATGTTATCTTAAGAGGGCCCTTCCAACCCCTACCATTCTGGGATTGTCTGTACTGGTGTCCATCTCTGTGTGTCATACTTGTTTTACTACCACAGCATGTAAAGTAATTTACATTTTTATAATTCTTTCCTTCTAAAATCCGTAGAGGACTACAGATCTTCACCCTATGTACCAACAGTAGTATCTTAAGTCAGTTAGCCAGGCTACATGAAAGTAACTTAAAAGTTAAGTGCAATTTTGTGTACATCGATAATGTACCCATTACCATAGCAATGTCTTATCTGTTGCAATACATTGGGAGCAGATACAGGTATTGATACTAGGTATCAAATTCTTCTATAGTAGCTAAACAAAGTGTTTGTAGAGGAGAACTTGTCTTTGAGTAAGCTGCTGAACTTCTCTTTGCCTCAGTTTCCCAGCTGCCTAAGTATATATAGCATTGTGTATATATAGAAAGTGTATATTGCATGTATATATGTACACACACCAGCCACTTGTGGAATGGTGATGTCTGAAGCATATGTTGGGGGGTTTTTTATACATGTTTCATTGAAGAAATGAGGACCTACATTACAGGAAAGTGAAGGGATTTGCCTCTCAAAAAGCCCATGAAAGACTCAATAATCAAAGCCAGAGCTCTGGAGTCCTCATGATCTTACCTTAGCCCCGCTATCATCCTTCCTCCTAAATACACAGTTTAACTACAGGCAGGATCTGTGGCTCCTTTCCAAACATGCCTTTTCCTCCCGGGGGGCCCGGGCAGTAACAGTTTGCCAGCCCTCTGTGGAAAAGCTGATACACAATATCTGTTCGTGACCCCTCTGTATGTAACAAGGGTCCTTTAATTGGGAGGAAGGAAGCAGTGCATCCTCTTGGAGCTGGTGGCTTGCCAGGATTATCCAGGGCCACGCAAACCCAAGTGCAAAGTATTTTTTCCTGCCTTCTTGGCAGTAGTAAAGTGAGATGTGCTTAATAACCAGTGATTGATCTCTGCCTAGGGAGACACTCCGTGCTTCCACTCACAGCAGCACTGCTTTGCAGAGTTTGGAGGTGGTGTTGCTCTGCTGACTGATGGCATCTTGCTTGGGGAGAGGTTACTGGCCCCACTTTGAACCATGATTAGCTGCATCACCTCTAGATGAAGGATTTCATGCTTCATTAGTATTTATTACAGTCTTCACCTCACTTTTTTGCCCTGCTGGAAAGTTATACAAAAGCATTCTGTATCCAGTAACAAAATAGTAAAATACCAGAACTATCATAACCAACTTTTAAAGATAATTCCTGAAACAGATGTTCACAAACAGACAATTTTTCTAGCTGTGGTACTGTTTATGTAAAGGGAGAAGTGCCCGAGGAGCCTGCACCCAAAAAAGATGAAGAATAGTGAGTTAATTCTTTCTGAAGGGCCATGAGGTG